>JAULJL010000043.1:5047028-5174303 GCA_030761205.1 Fremontodendron californicum
AGACTCAATTAAGAGTTGTAAACCCAAGTGCAGGTTATGTTCAAGTAATAAATTCTCGGGTGTCCGAGGTCGAACCACAGGGAAGCGTATTAGTAAGTATAAGTTTATAAATATATAAGACAAAGAAAGTAAACAAGATATTAGGGAATCAACAACAAAATAAGATAAACAAGATATTAGAGAACAAAATAAAAAAAAATATAAAAGAAATTAAACAAGATATAAAAAAACAATAAGAAAAGATGTTGAGGTTAGAGAATCCACTCTTGGTGTTATGCTAAGATTAATCTTGTTTTATTACACAATTGAAATCCACACACAAGGGAGGTTCCAATCGGAAGGTTTAGCAATTCAGTCCAAATTGTCCAACGTCCATAGCATATGATATTATGTTCATTTGGTGTTCTCAAAACTCATAAAAAGAGTCCAAGCATTCCTTATGCCAAAGTATATGTCTACAACAAATCAAGGTTATGAAACCAAGCATTTACTGTGCCATTTTCATTGTCAATAATGAATCAAGATCCCTACTTTGCAAGTATGATTTTAAACCAAAATAAAATATTATATATACTAGTGTTTATAAATGATGATTCATTTTAGCTCATGTTTAAGAGACTAACCTTAGCATTTACCAAAAGCTTCACCTCATCGCCTCAACAATATGATTAGCAACACATACTAGATATGAATAAAATGAAAAGAAATGTAAGAAACATAAGTAAATAAAGAAAAAGAAAACTAGAGAAAGGAAAGAAGAAGAAAACTTAGAGAATTTTATTACAATGGCTAATATCCTACCAATGTCTCATGATCCTCATCCAAGGCCCTCTATTTATATACATTTTGGAGAGCTAAATGACAAGAGACAAGCTTTATAAATTTCAAAGGTAGGTATAATAGGTGGGTGCATTTTTCTAACAATTTTCGTCATATTGTATGACAATTCTGATTAGCCAGTTTGATGGTTGATTTTGTCAATGTTGGAGGCTTGATCTGATCAAATGGTCTTCTAGAAAAATATTCCCCTATCAGTTGCTGATCCATAACCGTTGGAATCAGATCATTTGCTCATGTGGATCAGAAGATATGGTCAAAATACCAAAACTGGTCAGCACAGACGTCATTGCACATCAGCCAACTTGATGGTTGATTTCGCTAGGGAAAACGACTCCGTTTCAAGAAGTGTAAAACATGAAAAAGATAGATATGCCTCTTAGCTGTGCACTGTAAATATTGCAGCCTTAATGCTTCAGTGAAACTCCAGATATAGCTGATATGGCCAAAGGTGTCGGAACTGGAACTGAATTGGATTTGCCCTTAATTCTTGATTTAACCTAGTAATCTGAAATCACTCAAAGAAACTCGTGAAAAACACCAAATTACATAAAAATATAAAAGATCATAAACACAATTAGACTAAGCAATAATAACTCGTATTTGACACAAAACAATAATAAAACATAACTAAAAACTATATAATTATACGAGTTATCATAGCCCATACGGAGGATTATCACGAAGGCGTAGCTACTTTACTTCCACTTAAAGGGATGGAGCCCGGTTATAGAGCTTATGATATGCAAATGCAAGTGTAGTGTGTGAGGAAGAATAAACGAACCTTTCACCACCTTTATTCAAAATTCCCTGTCAATTTATTAAAACAAAATTAAGCAACGTAACACCTTACTTAAACAAAGAGTATTAACAATATATAAAGTTAAATAAATAGAGAACGGTGATAATATACAAGGATAACCAAAGAACAATAAATGTATGGAAATGAATATACTCAAAAATATTTTATTATTTAAAAACCTTCGTTATTTAAGAAGTGTGGGAATTATAATTAAATACCAATTAAAATTGACAAACCGAGACTTTGGATAACACATGGTAAATTTAATGGCTCGACTCTCAAAGTCCCCAGCGAAGTCGCCAAACTTTCATAACGATTTTTTTCACCTCTAAGACGATTTGAAAATGCAATGGAGTTGCCACCAATTTTTTTTGTTAGGTGTGGTTGGTCACCTATTAAATCCAGTTTTAGTAAAATATTTTAAAACTAATTAAAACAATTTCTAAAACCAATTTTCGAAGTTCGTGCTTTAAACCCGAGAGAAAACAAAATCGGGTTCGAGAGTCAATTACGTGTGGGAAAGGATGAACACCCGCACGACGCCCGTTTAAAAACGGTACCAATTAATCATGTGTTATCCTTAAATCTTGATGAAACGATTTTAATTTTGATATTTAAAAATAATTCCCATAATTTTTCTTTATTGCAAATTTTGTATTTGTAAGAAAACAAATTATTTCATTTGGGGATGAAATGAAAATCTTTGGCATAGGAAACTTTCACCGAATTCTCCATCGTCAAGGCAGAATTTAAGAAGAGTTTCTTCGCTTTCGAATTTGCATTATATTCCTCTAAATCGAATATTGTTCCTTCGTAAACAATAATTATTCAAGATCCTCCAATGTCTAGACAGGATAATCAATATTTGTTTTTACTCGAAATATTATTTTATTTAGTAAGACTTTCTTAAAACTCTCGTTTTTAGGTTTGATACGTGACGAAGGGGATAATCAAATATAATGAAAGAGCAAACATAAAATAATGGGCAATAATTTAAATAATAAATTGTTTAACTTTAAAAAAAAAAATTATTCGGGTGAGGATAAGAATCTTCGGTGTGAGAGCTTTCTCAAATTCCCCATCTTTTAGGCGGAATTTGGAGAAGATCTCCACATTTGCAAATTCTAATCTCGGTCCTCGAAATTGACGTGTTCCCATTTTTTGATCCGACATATACAACAATGTAAATAATGAATTAATTCAATTGTAAAATGGAATGTTTTATTTTTTTAAGGCAATACGAGAACCCTCGATGTGAGATCTTCTCCAAATTCCCCATCGTCTAGGCGAAATTTGGAGAAGATCTCTACACTTAAAAATTCTCATTTAAGCACATTGTTCTTATTCGAGAAAATTCTCTCTTTTTTTTGTTGAAAATTTTTATTTAATGTTTGTATTGCATAATATATTATGAACTAAATAAATAATGTTAACATGCCAACCAAAGACGAATAAATAGACAAGAATAAATAGGCAACACAACGAATTGGTTAAAAATATATTTCATCATTTTTTGTATTATTATCCCTTTTTATCCTTTGTTATTCATTACCCATTTTAATCATTATTTTGATTATTATTATTATTTCATATATTCTTTTTATACTATTATTATTATTTCCTTAATAAAACACGAACTTTCTACGTATGTGAGAGCCTTCCCAAATTCTCCAACGTCTAGGCGGAATTTGAAAAGGCTCTCCATACTTGAGAGTTCTTATGACGAAACCTTAGATGACCATTCTTGAAAATATCGAGATTCTTCCAACATCTAAGGAAGAATTTATAAAATTTTTATTTTTATTGTTTATTTTTTATTATATTTTTTATTATTATTCTTTATTATATTTTTATATTTTTTATTTATTATTTGTTAAAGCAAAACACGAACCCTCGCCGTATGTGAGAGCCTTCCCAAATTCCTCAACGTCTAGGTGGAATTTGAAAAGGCTCTCCATACTTGAGAGTTCTTATAACGAATCTTTAGACGACCACTTTTGAAAATACCGAGATCCTCCCAAAATCTTGGCGAGGATCAATAAAGTGTTATTATTATTTTTATTATTTTTATTACCCCTTTTTTAATGTATTATGTTGTACAAATTTTGAGAAAATCATTCAATATTTTGGCATTTTTGTTTTTCTCAAAAAAGTTTTACTTTCGTTAAAACTTTATTACTAATTTTTATTTTTTTATTTTTTTATTAGCAATTAATTATATATATATATATATATCTATATAAATATATATATATATATATATATAAAAAACTTATATAAAAAAAAAATTAAATACAATGGGTTAAAATTTTTACTCAAACAAGCCTCAAAGCCAAAGCCCAAAACTGGAGAGCCCAACAGAAGCCCAAAATTGCTAGAGGCTGCCAACGGGTCGGACCAAGCCCAGCTGAGTCACGGGTCGGTTGCTACTGGATCGTGGATCGGGTCGTTTGCTGGTTTCTTTCCCTTTTTCTTTTTTGCTAGGAACCGGGTCGGGTCGCGGTGGTCTTAGGTCGCCTGGCGGTGCAACACGCGGACCTCCTTCCTTAGAGCGAAACGGTGCGTTTAGCACCTGAATAAAAGCCATTTTTTTTCTTTCAAATTTCCTTTCCCCTCTCTCTCTCTCTACCTGTTTTCTCTCCTCTTTCTCTCTAAGAGCCAAATCAGAAAACTCAAAGTTTTCCAGAAACCATGACGGCGTCGCAGCCCGCCGTCGTCTCCTGCGATGGTCGGAGTCTGTTTCGACTCCCAAAAACCTGACCTAACCCTATTTCGAGCCCTTCTACACGGATCTGGGCTCCGTTTCGCTCAAATCGCAACCTAACCCCCTAGATCTGGGTTCCGAAACCCATATAATTTTTGTTTATTTTTTCCTTTTTTGTTGCGATTCTTGCCATTTCTTTTTTTATTTTTTTATTGTGGGTGTTGTGTGTGTGTTTTGAAAGGGGGAAGGTGTTGGTGAAGGATTCCGATCCTTGGAGAGGGGGGTTTCTCCTGTGGGTGGTTGTGGGTTCGGTGGTGGGGGTGTCTGGGTTGGGGTCGTTGCTGGGAGGGAACCGAACGGTTCTTTTTTTCTTAGGTTTTTTTTTTTTTGAAGAAAAAAAAAGGTTCCTTGGGGTTGGCCCGATCCTTCTCTTTTGAAGGGTTTTGGCTTTAGAACCCCAAGATTTGGGATTTGGTCTTCGAATTCTGGGGTTAGGATGTTGCTTGTGGGCAACATGTGGCTTGGGGGTCTGTACAGGGGGGCTAGGGGGTTGGCGTGCAAGGGAGAGGGCTGATGGGGCAGCAGGGGGAGTGGCCTACGGTGGGGGCTACGGTGGGAGGGGGAGTGGCCTGCTACAAGGGCTAGGGTTTGGGTTTGATGAGTTGGGGGATTTTGGGAACAAGCCTGCTAGGTAGCAGGCCTTGTTGGGCCTGGCCTTGGGCCAGGAATTGGTTGGGGGCCTGGTATGGAGGCCTGGCATAGCAAATGGCCTGGGTCGGGTTCGGATCCGATCAGGACTAAAAACGGTTGCAACATTAATAAAATAATTTTTTTCCTGAACGGATAGTGTACGGATCTTAAATCGACTCGAGAGTGAACGTGCGGACCAACCCTTTAAATACATTATTTAAAAATAAAATAAAAACTATAAAATCTTAAAAAAAAAAATTATGTTATAGAAGAGGACAAAATTGTCCCTAACCTATTTAAAAAATCTCTCTTAAATTTCAACTCAAAAATAAATATAATAAATTACTTTTTTACCTCACTATATCAAAAAAAAAAAAATTAAATGCCAACTGAATCCCAGGACTCAGTTTTAATAATAGGAGATGATTATTTGCAGGATGAGTAAACACGTTTCTTTTAGGTCAAAAAAGAACACTTTTTTTCCCATCTTATTAGTTCTTCCTTTCAGTTTTTATAAAAAAAAGTTACAAAAGAAAAAATCATTTGGTGCCATCCTTATCAATTAAAAGAAATAGAATTTTATTTTCATTTTATTTTCTGACTTTTAATTTTTCTTCCATTTTTAAATATTATAAATAATGTAAAAATTACAACAAAAAAAAAAAAGAAAATATAAAATAATAGTAATCATCAATAATTTTTCCTTTCCTTTTGGTAGATTGAAATTCTTTTTTGATGTTGAAAAAGTTTAGGTTAGAAAAAGCTCGAATTGGAAAAAATATAGTGAAAATATGTGATTTAAAAACTTATAAGTATTTGGTATTATTGTGAAAAAGTGCTCTAAGAAATTGAAATGTCAAAAAAAAAATGTTTAAAATAATAAAAATTTAGAGATGTGAGGATAATAAAATCATTTTATCTAAAAGCGAGTTTCTAAAACCCAAAAGCTCCATTTTCTTGACTTTTTTGTTTGAGTTGTCAAATCATGATTTTAACCGCAAAAGTCAAATTTGTTTATCTGTTTAGTATTGCATTTGTGGTGAAACATAGCTTTTAACTTCAAAAAAAATTGTGTCTATAAGTAATACTAAACGGGATCTAAATGGGTTTTTGCTTCTAATATTGTGGGGGGTTATCATTCCTTCTTCTATTAATTCTTATATTTTTGTATTATGGAAGACCGGAATTCTTTGTATGTACTTCTATCCATGATGAATGTAATTTATCATTTAACAAAAAAAAAAAAAAAAAAAACCTTAACCCAAACCATTTTAACAAAAAAGAAATGGATTAGATTGGGCTAGACTTGAACTTGGAATATTAGACTTAAGCTCAACTCGTTTTTAAATAATTTTTTTTTTTTTAAACCGTTTAGAAGTTTAAGAATTTTTATCAAATTTTCTCATATATTGAATAAAATTTTGAATTTAAACGAACAGACTGAATCTTGAACAAATCATAGTATAAAATAGCAAAGTATTTTACTCAACTAATTTCCTATTCTATGCGTTTATATGATATCAAAATATATATTCACTATTTCACATTAAATTAAATTAAGAGTTAATCATTTCCATAAAACCAGGCATAAAATTAATTGTTAAAAAAACATATATATTAATTAATTCATTTAATATATGATATTAGAAACTAAAATATGGCTAATATATATATATATATATATATATTTTGTTTTATTTAAACAAAGAAGGATTCAAACATAGCTATTGAAAGGAGAATGCATACATGCAGTTAAACCAAATGATTGGATGCACTAAAATTTTCTAATTATGTGATAAGCTCGTATTTCCTACAATTATTGTTTTCTGGAAGCTAAGATATTGAACCGGTCAAATTATTCTTGATAATTCATGTATTTATATTATATTTATATTATAATCGTGTTTAAAATATTATATATTTATATAAATTTTAATATATTAATAATTTTTATTATATAAATATGAATATATTTATATATTAGTATCATGTTCTTATTTTTTATATTATATTATATTTTAATTATTTTTTTATATCATATTTATTATATAATCGTATCGTTTTTAAAATTTAAATTAAATAAGCTGATAAAAAAAATCAGTGAAAAAAGACACTAAGCACAATTCATTTTCTATGTTCCTTTCCATCCACTTCTTCTCTCTCCTCTCCTCTCCTTTTTTTTCTCACTATTTAGAGTCACAATCCAATTGATGTGACAATACTTGGTACTGGCCAACAAAAAAAAAAAAAACATGAAATAGGTTAGTGGGCAACGCTTTAAGAAAGAAATTTAATAAATTGACAAAGAAAATGATTGCTAAGCCACTTTCCAATATCCAAACATGCATTCCACGTATAAGGATACCATCATTGTCCAAGTTTTGCCCTTTTTTCGCTCACTTTGTCATCAAAACTTAACAAACCTTTTGAGCTTTCTTATAAATTTTCTCTCATTTTCTCAATTTTCCTCACTTTTTTTAATAGAAAATTTAGAGATAATAATTATTCTATTTTTTTCAGATATTTTCCTCCATTACTTTAACCATCACCGAAAACAAGAAAATAAAATTCAAGGATCCCATTCTCTTTTCCCCTGAATTTTCCATGAACCAAAACAGGACAAACCTAAAATAGTATGATCGGATTCATAATGTCTAAAGCTTCTTCGACAGTTTCATCTGAAACACCCAACGACCCTTCATCGTAAATCCATTTTATCAGATCATTGGATAGGTATTTTGGATTTTGAATCTAGGGTTGATAGGTCAAACGCTTCACAATTCGGGATTTAAGGTTCTTGTTTTTTTTGTTTGTTATAAATTTTCTTTTTCAATTCGTTTTGTTTCTTTTTACATTTCTTTTTATTTATTTTTTTATTTAAACCCAATCTATTTTCATTTTGAGTGAAACAAATCTACTAATTATTTGATTCTAGTTAGTAAAAAAAATCTTGAACTAAAAAATAGATTCTAAAAGCTAAACTAAAAAAAAGGGTATATTCAGCAATAATCGGGTTCATTGATATTTTTGGTTTAGTAGATGCTATCACACATACAACCATACTCAATTCGATGAAATTATTTTATTTTAAAGGGGATCTTTATAATTGCGCACATGAGGGGTTTAGTTAATCTGACGTGATATTTTTTATCATGATATCCAATTGAAAATTGTCACGTGATTAAAAAGATTTGATATGACATTTTCAACAACTTAATTATTTATTTTGTCAACGTCATCTTAAAATAATAAATTTTATTGATGCTTAACATCCACGTCATCAACTAAACACAGGTTAAATGTCACGTCAATTTTTTTAACAATTCACATTACACTAATTAATGATTCTATCTTTTTGCTTTAATTTTAAAAATAATATGACTAAATTATTCAATTTTATAATAAAAACTAATTTATATTAAATAATACAATATAAAAAAATTACGGATATTTTTTTTTCTAAGCAATGAGCGATTTTTTATTAGAAAAGGTAGATAATACAGGCCTTGTTTCCAAACTGCATTTGGTAGAAATTTGGTCACGAATTATTAACTTCTCTAATAAATTTGGTAGAAATTAAGAGTAATTTTAACAACAACAAAAAAAAGTGTTCATTAGTTAACGGCTGTTAAATTGTTCTATTACAGGTGTCTACTATAAATTCCCTACGAAAAATCAAATGTTCAAATTTGTCATTTTACTTGGTAATTGTAAGCTTAAAAAAAATGAAATATGAAACAAAAAAGAAAACTTGAAACGACGAAGACTTGGAGTTGACTAGTCATCTCTAAGCTCGGGTCGTTGTCGATTGGTAGCTCTTTTCGACTACATTACCTTAAATTTGCAGTGTAAAACTAGTCATTGATAGTGATTGAAGTGGAGAACCGAAAAGAAAGTTTTTTTTTTTTTGAGATTATATATAAAGTAAAACTAGTTTGATTTAATGTTTTTCATTTATAATATAATTATCACATTGGATTTTAAAAAATTAATAAAAACCAAATAAATCAACAAAATAAGAAATACAAAAAAACGATAAATTCAAATATAACGTTGAATCAAATTCATAAATATTGAGACATATAATTTAAAACTTTTAAGGTCTCCTCCTTATTGTAGTTATTTGAAAAGAAAATTCCTTTTTTTATGGAATTAAAGTGATATGGTGTATGACTTGCTCTTAAAAGCTATTTTGATGGTTTTGTGATTGGGGTTCAGGTCTAGCAGATTATGGACTTTTAAGCTTTTTGCAGAAGTTTATGGGAGTTCTTGTCTTTCCTAATTATGTTGTTAAGGTGTTTTGATGTATGAGTTTGTATTCGTATTTTTTGGGTGTTTTTGTTGTTAATTGATTGGTTTTGTTGATTTTTGACTCTCGGTACCAATTGTAGTTTTGTGCTACAGTACCGATTTGCTACAGTAACTTTATCTCGGGATGCTACAGTAACTTCCGAAAAACAACTCTTTTATTAATATGAGAAAAGACCAAATATACACTAGACACACTCTTTTAATATGCACTCACAACTTCACTCTTTTTCTTCCTTTTTCTCTCTACTCACCACCTCTACACTAGCACACACTACATATATCTATTTATATAGACATCTACATTAAGTAGAGGAAAAATCTAGAACTAAAAGATTGGAGAAACATCTAGATAGAAAACTAAAGAATAATCTAGGAAGAGAAAACTAGAGAGATTTCTAGACTAGAAGACTAAGGAAAAATTCTAGAGAAAGAAAAATCTAGAGAAATAATAAAGTTTAGAGAGAATTCTAGATGAGAGAATTCTAGAGGAGTTGTTGACTTTAACACTCCCCCTCAACAACTACTCTCTTGATGTCGGTTTGGTTGTCATTCCAGACTGTCTTCTGGACTTATCAAATCTTGCATCAAATATCTTCTATTTTTCTTTCTCTTCTTAAAATTCATCAGCATCATTAGTTCTGCTTCATCCTTCGTTGATTGCTCTCTTCTCTTTTGATCCTTGATTTTGTTCACTTCCGTCTTTGCTTCAACACTAATTCTATCTTCGTTCTTCTTGATTCTCTCTACCAACTTGTCTCTGACTTTGGCATACTCGACTTTGTCAACTACCATTAATTTGTTGACTTCAAAATCGATCTTCATATCTTTCACGCCTTTGTGAGTCTTAACAGTGTCGTTGACCTCATTGTCATCCTTCTCCATGTTGACATCAGCTTCAAGCTTCTTCTCGACTTCTTGAAACATTATTTCTTCTTCAAAAGTCTTTTCTGAAGACTGAAACATCGACTCGTTCTTTTTCTTTGACGTTCCTTCAATTACCTCTTGTCTTGGAAGAGTATTCTCAAAATCAATTTCTTCTTCCATGTCATCATAAACATTTTCTTCTAACTCGGTGGTGCAAGCAGCAACGAGTTCTTCGCATTCTTCAATAGTAAATGCTGTCTCAAAATCCCATTCTTCTTCATAGTTATTCTCCTGTCGTGAGAACACTGTTGCATAGCTTTGCACTTGTCTATATCGACAATCTCGAGCATAGTGGCCAAGCTTGCCACACTTGAAACACTTAATATTTCGACAATGAGACCTCACATTTTCGCTATCGTCTCTATCTCGAACAATTTGAGCTCCCCCTCGCTGAAAGCTCCTCCGTTGCCAAGCTTCTTGTTTGTTTTGAACTTCAATGTCTTCTATTCCTTGGCTCATAGCAACTTTACCTCTTCTATTGCTAAAGAGGGCTTTCTCATAATCTTTTATCATGACTTTAGACATTTGATTATCTAAAGCCTCTTGATTGGCTAGGATATTTTCCAACTCAGTTAAAGTTGGTTCTTTGCTCCATCCACGAGTTGCAGTAACAATCCCGTTGTATTCAGGTCGCAAGCCATGGATGACAATTCTTCTCATCCTAGTTTCGGTAATGGCATTTTCTGGATCTAATTTTGAAATTTCATCACAAAGAGTTTTAACTTTAGAGAAATATTCGCTTACCGGCATATTTTGCTGCGAGATTGACAGGAGTTCATTCTCTAATTGTTGGAGCCTAGCATCATTTTTCCTCGCGAACAGCATTGTGAGTGTGTCCCAGGCTTCCTTCGGTGTCTTTGCATCCTTGATGCGTTGTAATAAATCATCCTCAATGGTGACTGATAACACGTACATGGCCTTACCGGCTTTGATCTTCCATTTTCTTAGTTCTCCGGCATCAGTTGGTGGTGTTGAAGCTTCACCGTTAACAATATCCCATAAATCTTGCCCGAGCATGTAATATTGCATGCGAATACTCCACGTATTATAATTGCTGTTATTGAGCTTCTCGAGCTTACCAATTGGACTTGAAAAATCTTCCATTCTGACTTGAGAGTGCCTCACTTTTCTCAAGGTTGTATTCTGTCAGTCTCTATATCCTCACGAACTACGATCCCTGATCGTCTTGGTCCCAGACCAATAATCTTCACAGTCCCAGACTGTCTTTCTCCGATATGCGTACTCCGGTCCCTGACCGTCTAGCTTTGTCTTCTCGCGGTGGCTTTCACTCTGATAGTAGGTAGCCCTTTTCACTTCTTCTTGTGACAGCTCTCACTCTACTCCAAGTAGGTAGCCCTTTTCACCTGTTCTCGTGATGACTCTCACACTACTTCAGATAGCCCTTTCCGCGACTCGATCTATTACAATTCTCGATCATCTGATTTCAAGAAACTTCTGGCTTCTTGTCTTTTCTCCGATGAGCATACTACGATCCCTGACCATCCTGATCTGATATTCCAATCCTCTGGATGATACCGCTCTTTACGCTGGTCCTCTGGATCGTCCCGTTCTGGTCGTCCAACTCTGATACTCTGGTCCTCAAGATCGTCCAACTCTGATACTCCGGTCCTCAGGATTGTCTAGCTCTGATACCACTTTGTTGATTTTTGACTCTCGGTACCAATTGTAGTTTTGTGCTACAGTACCGATTTGCTACAGTAACTTTATCTCGGGATGCTACAGTAACTTCCGAAAAACAACTCTTTTATTAATATGAGAAAAGACCAAATATACACTAGACACACTCTTTTAATATGCACTCACAACTTCACTCTTTTTCTTCCTTTTTCTCTCTACTCACCACCTCTACACTAGCACACACTACATATATCTATTTATATAGACATCTACATTAAGTAGAGGAAAAATCTAGAACTAAAAGATTGGAGAAACATCTAGATAGAAAACTAAAGAATAATCTAGGAAGAGAAAACTAGAGAGATTTCTAGACTAGAAGACTAAGGAAAAATTCTAGAGAAAGAAAAATCTAGAGAAATAATAAAGTTTAGAGAGAATTCTAGATGAGAGAATTCTAGAGGAGTTGTTGACTTTAACAGGTTTTAGATGTGGTGTGATGTGTTAAGAGGAAATTCTTACAAGAATTTATGTCCTTGCTTTTTAGTTGTTGGCTTCTCTTGTAATCTTTTCATTAATGAATAAAAACTTTTGGCTTAGAAAAAAAAACTCATTTTTTAAATAAAATAATAGTTAATTATTTGTAGGATGAGTAAACACGTTTTCTACGTATAAGGATCAGTACTCCATCCTTGTCAAAGTTTTGCCCTTTCTTTTGCTCACTTTGTCATCAAAATTTAACAAACTTTTTGAACTTTCCTATAAATTGCAAACAAATGTTTTTAATTTCTGCAAAATATCTTACAAAATTAATTATAGTTAACGAAAATGGATGGATTTATAATGAATAAATTAATATAAATTTGAAACGATTTCTGCTCGATTGATTCTAGCTAGCTCGTCTTTTGGGTTGCCCTGTTATATTAGTTGAGGCTGCTGGTTTGGATGGTCAAGCAAGGTCGATCGATTATCAAATTTTGGAAGTTATTTAAATTACTTTTTCTAAACTATATGGGCATGCATTTGTTTGAAAATGCGTTTTGAAATTGCCATGCTTATAACGATATTGGCAGCAGCATACTGAAATACAAATAAAGTACTTTTTTGCATAGTGAATGAATAATTGTACTTGAATTGTTTGAGTATGAGAACAACAAAAGTAGAGAAGAAGAAAAGAAAAACCTTAAAATTGAAGAGGAGACAAAGTGAATTTGTCCGTATTGACTACTTTACTACTCGGATAGCGGCCAAGACGGGGGCAGGCATGGCCCCTTAAATTTTTTAAAATTTTTTATATAAAGATCAAATTATGTTTCATTTTTCTAAATTTTATTAGGTTTTATAATTTGGTTCCGTTAATATTTTTAAGATTTTTAAAAGAAAGTAAAATTATATTTGTCTCTCCAAATTTTGTTTGTCCTTTCGCCTCTTATTTGTAAAATTTATTTGATATAATAAATTTGATAACATTTTTAATTTAATTTAAATTTAATTTATTATTATTAGCTTAATTCTCTCTGTTTATCTTTTCAATCAATTAAATAGATGAATTTACATTAATTATTTTATTTAATATTTTTCATTATATGCTCATAAGAGAAAAATAAGTAAAGAAAGTTAAACAATTATAATATCTAATACGAATTGTGCATTTAACTTATTTTGCTTTTTTAAAATATATGTAATCTTATAGTTTCTTTTTATAATATGAAATTATTTTATGCATATTTTAATTAGACAATGAATTTTTTTTGACTTTGAGACTTTATTTATTATTAACTTTTTTTCATACGCAAAATGAATTTTAATATTTAAAAAATAAAAAAAATTTATTATAAGAAATTTATATATTATTAGCAAATTTAATATCATATATAATATTTAAATTTAATATTTTTATACTAGAGTTGTTCATGGATTGAGTCGAGTCAGACTCACATACCAAAAAAAATTATTTGTCCAAGACCCGGCTCGATTCGAGCCGACGAATAACTGTTTTATACTTGTTCCTTGGATATGTTTATTTCATATGAGATTTTTATTTTTATTTTTACTTTAAATCTTTATATATATATATATATATATTCCGGCCTTACCTGCTCATGGATTAGGCCTAGGCAAGGTTTTTCGTGATCCGAGCCAACTCAAATCATTATTTAAATAAAAAAAATAAAATTTTATATAAATTTAATTATAAAAATATAAATATTAATATAAAAACAAAAATTAATTTTTTTTAACATTAAATGAAAAGTAAAACGAGCGAACAGATCCAGACCGAATTTGAGTAAAGTTGAAAAAAAATTCGAACCACAATTTTCTCGTCAATATCTCTGATTCCGCTCCTATACTCCGGAATGACCGGAAGGTGGAATTAAGAGGCTCGAGACGGCTGGTTCCTTTCCAATTGTTACAAATATGTAAAAGTCAGTATTGGTTTGGAAAATCTTTCCAATTTCTACATGGTCCTCGTTAATTTCTGTTGGGTAAATTATTTATTTGGCTCCTGTATTTTATATTATTTGTGATATTTAAGAAAAAGTTGTTCCTTCCAATACGTTAGCCCAAATTATAATTTGGTTAAAAAAAGTTGATATGTCTTAAATGTCCAATAAAATACATCAATTTATCCAATAATTTCACATCATTAAATGAAAAGCCACGTCATATTTGACTTTTTTACGTAATGGTCATAAAATTATATTTTTTTTTTTTATTTCAATTTTATTTTTTGAAAAGAGGGTTAAATATGAGGGTTTATGGTTATAGGATGATCTGTATTCAAATTTTGGATTTTCATCATTTTAGTTCAAAAGCGGTTTTATTCTAATTTATAAGCTTTTATGGTTTTTATAAAAATCCTAACTTCTCAAATCTTTTTTTCATGATTTTCTTTTAAATAGTTATCGAGTTTTTAGGGTTTGGAGTCTGTAAATATCATCAATGGGTGCTTTAGCGAGTAATTGTAAACATGATGGTGATGAGTATTTTAATTCAAATTTCAATCATAAAAACAAAGCCCCATTATCAATGCTCTAGATTTTTAACTTTCTAAATCCCAGAAAAAACAATTTTATCCTCGAAAAACATAGTCTCGAGAATCTCTCGTTACCCAGAAGCTAAACTTCCTTTTCCTAGAGGAATTCACGCCCCTGTTAAACACCTTAAATTTGGGTTATCAGCTTCAAGTTCTAATCAAGATTCGGTTAAAAGATTTAAGTGGGGGGTTTTTTAGTAGATTAAATCATGTGAAAAAGCAAGCTTTTGGTGCTTTGAGGTACTTTAAGAACGAAAAATAAGTGATTTTTGTGGAGGATGATGAGGAAAAAAAAAAAGAGAGGTGGTTTCATATGATTTTAGTGTTGAAGAAGTTGAGGTTATTGAGTTGTCCTCACGATCATCAACAACCTTGTGTCTCTTATTAGAGAAAAAGTAGACCTCATCAACAGCCAACCAGTTGTCATCAGAGGGTGAGGAGGAAGAGGAAGTTCGGTGGCGGCCCTCTCCCTGGAGCTACCAAGGCTAAAGTACAAGCGCCTTTTATCGGACAAATGATGTGACATTTCATTTAAAAAAACGATGTGGAATTATTCAACAAATGGATGCATTTTATTGAGCATTTAAGACATGATAACTTTTTTTGTAAACGGAGTTACAGTTTGGTCAAAAGTTTTGTTTAAATACAAGACTAACAAAATGTATAAAGTAAGGGGGGCAAATAAATAATTAACTCATTTCTGTTAGAACAACTTTTTATTGGTCAATTAGGAAGGTGATTGCTGAAAGTATTTGTCAATGAAGAAGTTCCAAGCAACTGAATTAAAGACACTTGCCGTGTTCAAATGAGAAAATTCAAAAGGAAAGACTTAGTACTGGGACCCGATAGTAATTACTGTCTGGTGAACCAATGATATTTCGATATTTCTTCCAGTCTCTGGGGACTGAGGCTACCGCGTTCCCATTATTAGTATATATCAAACGTCTGCCTATGAAACTTTTGCTAAATGCGTGGAAGAGTAAATTAAAGCATCAATCCCTATGTATAATCTAAGAAAAATGGTGATGGGTTTGAGATCAGTAGTGCTGATGGAGCTTATGATCTTGCTTAATGTTATATTGGCGGTAAAAGCAACGGTAGCGGTAGCTTATCAAGCAAAACCCGACTGCCAAAGTCGCTGCGGCGAAGTTATCATCCCATACCCGTTTGGTACAGGTGGTAATTGCAACATCAGTGAAAATTTTTTCATCAACTGTAGCACCACTTCCATACCCAACAAAGCATTCTTAACCACCAGTGACATTGAAATCGTCCACATATCTCTCGGCGGTCAGTTGCGCATCCTTGCGGAAGCAGGCTATGATTGTTACAATACCTCAGGAAGAAAGAATTTTTACAATTACTGGCTCCAACTTTCTAAATTTTCCATAAATAATAGCAAGAACAAGTTCACTGCAATTGGGTGCGACACCTATGCTCGGGTGGAAGGTTTCCTAAGACAACGTTATGCAACCGGTTGTCTATCATTATGTAACAACATTACTGATGTAACAAATGGGTCTTGCTCTGGCATTGGCTGCTGTCAGACAAGTATCCCAAAGGGTGTGAGGAGCTATCGCATCACTCTCGAAAGCTATGCCAACCATTCCGATGTATTGCCCGAAAATCCTTGCAGCTATGCATTTATTGCAGAGAACGATGCCTATACCTTCTCTAAATTAGATCTTCGTGGTTACGATTTTCAAGACAAGGAATTTCCAGTTATTCTTGATTGGACGATCGGGAAAATAAGTTGCAATGAAGCGAGGAAAGATAGCAAGAATTTTGCATGCAAGGAGAATAGTAATTGCGTTGATTCAGAAAATAACTCTGGATATTTGTGCAAGTGTTTTGAGGGTTTTCATGGGAACCCTTACCTCCCCAATGGATGTAAAGGTAACTATATACCCCATAGCTACACTTGTACTTCTGAGTTCTGTCACTGAAAATATTGGGTTTTTTTTAATTTTTAATTCCATTATTTGCAATTTTCAGATATAAACGAGTGTGAAACTCTAAGTCCTTGCAATGGGACATGTCACAACTTACCAGGGAGTTTTAATTGTTCATGTCCGGTGGGCTATGAAGGTGATGGTTGGAAAAATGGAACAGGCTGCAGTTTACTCAACAAGGATCAGACCAAGAGATCTCCCCTTATTGATGTTGTTCTAGGTTTGTATAATTTGTATGCATTATAGTTTTTTTTGCAAATATTTTTATATCTAACTTTAATTTCAAGTATATTTAAAAATATAAAAATAATTTTAATATATTTTAAAAAATATAAAAATAATTTAATATATTTTTATGGAATATTATGTAAACCAGTGGGACTAGATTCACAAGCAGGACTCATGCTTAACTTTCCAAACTGTTGAGTCAATTGGGTCGGCTTGACCCAAAAACAATTTCATTATTTTTAATAATTATTCTAATGAAGCATTGATGTGATACTTATGTGCATGTTTAATTTGGTGATGTGACATTAATATAATGTATAAAATTAAAATTTTTATAATTTTTAAGAAATTTACTAGTATAGAAATCCAAAATGTACGTATATATTTTATTTTTCGTTACTTCTAACTATCAAATTTATACATTTTGCATGACTTTTCACTTTTAAATGCTATTATAATTATGCTATTATGGTCAATATATTTAATTGTATTACATGTAGAGGTGCCTAGAGATTAGATCGAGTCTACCTGGTCTTTCTTTTTATAAATCAAACTCGAGAATAGTATGACCTTTTCAATTATTATTCTTTAAAAACTATTATTTTATTATTAAATAATATAATATAATATTTACTTTACATTATTTTAATTCTTAATATTTATTTTAAGTATTTTCTAATAAAAAGTAATTTAATCGAGTTGACCAGGCCTAAACCTGAAATTCTATGCCCAAATTTGACCAAAAAATCTAGCTGAGCTCACTGGTATGGACGAGCAACTCGGTTTTTGGATTAGACACTTTCTTATTACATGGTTTTTTTTTTTTTTTTTTTTGTGCTAATTATGATTAGTACCGATTGAGTTGATACTTGCAATTATATCTGTTGATGGCGGGATTGAGTCGCGATTCGATTTTTTATTTTTATTTAAATTCGATTTTGAGTGAGTTTGAGTTGATTTGTAAGTTTGTTTTATTGTTTAAATAATATTAAAAAATTTATTTTTTATATTAATATTTTATAAAAATTAAAAAAAAAAAATTTATTACATAAACAATAATTCGGGATCGGGCCGGACCGAAATAAAAAATCTCTACCCAAGCTTGATCCAATATAGATCTACTTTAAAGGTATCCATGGGTCGGGCCGGACCGGGTTTCTACCGGATCTATGTATGGTATCAATACCATATATGCTTGCCCAAGCCTGACCTTACTCTAAATATGGGCCTCAAATTTTACCCAAACCCGTCCATATTTGTAAACGGATAGTCAAACCCATTTAGGTCCTTCTATATTATTATTTTTTTAAAAAAAAACATTTTTTTTATTTAATTTTTAATAATTTTATATATTTTTTCTTTTATTAAATTCTTAAATATAAACAACTTAGCATATTTTTTAATTTTTACATTATAATATTATATATATTTAATTTTTATATGGCTTAAATGATATAATATATATAAAAAAAAATATATTTTTAATTGAAAAACAGGCCGGGTCTGGTCGGACTTTGACCTTAAATGTTAGAGTCAAGACTCGATCTATTTTTTAAATGGATCTATTTTTTTATCTAAATCTATTTTTTAGACTTAATATTTTTATCCAATCGAAATCTTCGAGGTTGGGCAAATAACTTGACCTATGAACAGGTCAAGTCTACTTGCAACAGGACGCAGTTACACATACTCTTTATAATTCATTCTATAGTAATCCAACGCATAATCAATGATTTGTGCTGATCTAGTGTGTTTTGTTGGATTATAGGTACTAGCATTGGCTTTCTTGCTCTCCTCTTGGGCATATTACTGTTGTATTTGATGCTCAGGCAAAGACAGATTTCCAAACTAAGAGAAACATACTTTCAGCAAAATGGTGGCATTTTGTTGCGGGAACAACTTTCAAACCGACAAGGGTACCGTGAAAATATTAAAATATTTGCAGCTGACGAACTCGAAAAGGCAACGAACAATTACCATGAAAGCAGAATTTTAGGACAAGGAGGCCAGGGAACAGTTTACAAGGGAATATTAGCTGATGATCAAATAGTGGCCATAAAAAAATCAAGAATAGGAGATCATAGCCAAGTCGAACAATTCATTAATGAAATAATGGTGCTCTACCAAATCAACCACAGGAATGTCGTCAAACTCCTAGGATGTTGTTTGGAGACACAGGTTCCGCTGTTAGTCTATGAGTATATCACTAATGGAACCCTTTTTGAGCATTTGCACGATGCTGCTGCTGCCTCTGATTTTCCATGGGAGACTCGTTTGAGAATTGCCACAGAAACGGCAGAAGCCATTTCTTATTTGCACTCTGCAGCTTCTGTTCCAATCATTCATCGAGACATCAAGTTGGCAAACATACTGTTGGATGACCAGTACACCGCAAAAGTTTCTGATTTTGGGGCTTCGAGATTGAACCCATCCGACCAGGCACAGATAAGTACAATTGTGCAAGGAACTTTTGGTTACTTGGATCCTGAGTACATGCATACAAGTCTTTTGACTGGAAAGAGTGATGTCTATAGCTTTGGGGTTGTGCTTATAGAGTTACTAACAGGACAAAAAGTGGTTTGTTTTGAAAGATCAGAAGAAAAACGAGTTTTGGCTATGTACTTTGTTTCTTTGATGAAAGAGGATCGCTTGCTAGAAATTCTCGATCCTCGCATGCTGAATGATGGAAATGTTAAGCAGCTTAAGGAAGTAGCAGCTTTAGCTAGGAGATGTGTGAGAGTGAAGGGAGAGGAAAGGCCAACTATGAAGGAAGTTGCCCATGAATTAGAAGGACTGCAAGCAATGGCTAGACATCCTTGGGCTGAAAGTAATTTACAGGGAGAAGAAGCTGAATACTTGCATGGTGACTTGTGCAGCACTTATGGCGATGGTGCAACTAGCAGCTCGATGGGGTATGACAGTATTAATAAAAAAGTCACATTTGAACTTGAAGGTGCACGCTGATTATGTTATCAAATTTCCGTTTCTACAATACCCTTTCTGATTATAGTTTGCTTCTACTTTTCCTAGTTGCAAGATAATTTGCTCATTAGATATAATCTGATTTTGGTAATTGTTGGCAGTTACTCTCATATCCCTGCATATGTACTACTCATTAGATGGCTTGTTGTTAATTATTGTGTTAAATTTCAGCACTAGATGGGGCTTAATCTTTATACATTGTTAAGATTTGAGTTCTTTTTATCGGTGCCCGCAATATGTTCGACATTTGTTCTCTTTGAAGTTTTAGCTCTGGTTCTATTAGTTTCTCTTTCTTTTTATCGTGACTATCTTATTACCTTCTTTGTTGCGTAAATCATGATGAATATCCGTATCTGACATATATTTAAATATGAGTATAAAGGTATGATGAATTAAATTTGAATTTATAGAAAGTTTTATTACAACCATATTAAATTCCCTTCAAAGAGAATTATGTTGTAAAGAAAAATATTTGATGAATTCAAAAAAAGTAAAAATAAGAAAGTAGAAGAAGAATTATAGAAAAAAAAATTAAAGAAAGAATTGGAAAAAATAAAAACAAAATTAATTAAAGAAGTTTGTGCAATGCTTATTGGACAAAAAACAGCACATAGTAAATTTACCATATGAAATAGGATTTGATAAAAAGAATATACCTATCTAGAGTAATTCAAATGAATGAAGAATTAAGGGAGCACTGTCAAAAGGAAATACTAGATTTACTAGATAAGAAGTTAATTAGATTAAGTTTCTCTCCATAGAGTTGTTCAACCTTTTATGTAAATAAAAATTCAAAAAAAGAAAGAGGAGTTCCTAGACTGGTTTAAATTATAAACCATTAAATAAACTTTTAAGATGAGTTAGGTATCCTATAGCAAATAAAAAAGATTTATTAGGAAGATTACATAATGTAATAATATTCACTAAATTTTATATAAAATCAAGATATTGAGAAATACAAATAGTAGAAAATGATAGATATAAAATTGCTTTTAATGTTCCTTTTGGACACTATTGAGGGAATGTTATGCCATTTGGACTAAAAATACTTTATCAAAATTCTAAAGAATTATGAATGAAATATTTAATCCATATAATAGTTTCACAATAGTATATATAGATTGTGCTCTCACAATATTTAGATCAACATTGGAAACATTTAAATGCTTTCTTTAAAATTGTTAAAAATGTAGGATTACTAGTATAAGCAAAAAAATGGTAATATTTCCTTTCATTTTTAAATATATAAATAATTTTTCATGTAAAAATTACAAAAAAGTAAAAAAAATATAAAATATTAATAATCATCAATAATTTTTTTGTTCCTTTTGGTTGGTAATTTTGTTGCTCATAATAAGTTGGCTAAATGGGCTTTTGCTTCTAATATAGCGGGGGTTATCATTCCTTCTAGTATTCCTTCTTATATTTTTTGTATTATGGAAGACCGAAATTCTTTGTATCTACTTATATCCATGATCAAGGTTTTTTTTTTATCCTAATATAGCTTTTAATTTTTTTTAATTTTTAAATTACCGATACTTTTCTTTTAATTATCGAAATCTGCTCTTTTTTAAATCTGTTGAGAAATCGCCATGGGCCATGGCGATTTCCCGACATGTTTATCAATTTAAAAAAAAAAATACAAACTAATACAAGAAAAATCGTCATAGCCCATGGTGATTTCCCTTGTATGTTTTTAAAAAAATTAAATTAAATTTATTTATTAATAGAATATGTAATCAATTTTGTTTTAAATTGGTGCTAACAAATATTAATATTAATAAATAAATATAATTAAAAATATTATATTATAATAAAAGGTTACTTTTAAAAATAATAATAATTTATTTAATTTATTTTTAAAAGTAAATATTTAAATTACGTAAAAATGATTACATCTAACATAAAATAAAAATGATATAAAACATATCTAAACTCGAATGGGTCCGAACTCGAATGAGCTCGAACTCGAATGGCCCCGAACCCAAATGAGCCCAAACCCGAATGGGTCCGAACCCGATGAACCCAAACACGAATGGGCATAACCCGAACCCGCCTGATGCACTCAAAAGAGTATATCTTATTTAATCTTGCACTAAAAAGATCAATTGTAAGTATAGTAGTTAGCAAGAGTCGAGTCCATATGGATTGGGTTTTAGTTTATAAATTATTAATTTATAACTTAGATTCAAAGAAAACAAAGTAAAGGGGGATTTTTGACATAGTTTAAAAGTAAATAAAACAAGAAAAGTAGAAAACAAGTAAATAAGAAACAATCAAATATGAAAAATATGGTTAAGGTTTCATTCTCCACCACTAGATAATATTATGAATCAATAATCAGAACTATCAACATTAATTACCAAAATTATCAACCGTAGATAACAACAAGCTCTGTTACCCCAATATTTCCTTAGTTCGTCGTTAAATAGAACAAGCTCTCTATTTAATCTCTAACCACTAGACAACCTAGAATAAACTCTCTAGATTTAATGTAATGGCAGCTTTATGATGAGAAAGATAGGTTGATCTAGGCAACAAACACATAAGCTCGGATTGTTTAACCTATGTTATATTCCACTTTGCAATTAGCGAAAACTTGACCATAATCATTAATCACAAATTGCCACTTATGAATAGGAAATCAAGACAATTACACGGATCAAGACTCCTAAACTAGCAATAGATAATTATCAAGATCTATCTAGTTTGCAACCTAAACAAATCAAGATAACATCATGAACAATTCTTATAGAAGAACAAAAGCAACATCGATAGAAAACTAATGATAGATAGAATCTCAAAATCAATTACAAAACATGTCTAGGGCTTTGAAATCACCCTCAACCAAAGAGAAGTTTAGCCTAACATAAGCATAGATAATATATACATAAAACTAAAAAGAAAATAAAAATAATGGAGAAGAAGAAAAATAATGATGATCTTTAAGTCTCCTCCCAAACATTATGATAGTTTGTGGCTCAATAGATAGTATTTATATAGCTTTTTGACCTTGGAAACCTTTTCTTGTTGATCAAGGAAGCTAGAAGGAAAAATAAGGCAAATTTGGACTTTTTCTCGATTTTTCTCGGTTTTGGAGGCAGTAAGGTCAGCGCCGCGACGCCAAGTACACTGACTTGGTCATTTTGCTCGCTGACGTCGGTTTTGCGACTACTGCACTGTCTCTCATTTTGTCGGCTGATTTGGATGACCATCCGTTGTCCGATCTAGGCGTGTAAACTGTCGTTGGAAAGTTATTTAAGTCAGCTTCAAAAGTCAAGAAGAACGTTTCTTCAAATAATGAATTTAACATAATGATTTCCTTGCAACAAGCTCCGGAGGTCAGATCTACCTGATCATCTAACACTAAGAAAGTGATCTTTTTGACTCCCAAGCCTTCTTCCATCTTGTGATTATGATTTTGTAAGATCTTTACCATCATTATTGACATCTTTTGACTTCATTCTCCTTATTGTACCTAAAATTCAAAAGCATAATATAAGTAAACAAGATAAATATCGAAAACATAACGAAAACTACAGGTTAAAAGGCATAAAATGTATATTTTATGAGCTTATCAAATACCCCTACACTTAGCTTTTTGCTAGTCCTCGAGCAAAACAAAATAAAAATAAAATAATAAAATCTAATCTAATCCACTTTCGTAGGAAATTACAGTGGCACTTAGCATGTGACACAAGCCTTTAAACCCATAGGTGTCCCTAGTGGACGAGTTTAGTCTCGTGAGGGTTTACTAGGACGATACCCATAAACATTGAAGACATAAGAAAAATAAATAAAAATAAAACTAAAAATGATAATTACAACTAATCCTTTCAATATTAATTAGAGATAATCATTGAACAAGTCTTATAAACTAATCAATAGCTTAAAGAAATTCACAAAAATCATGCTTGAATGTAAATAGTTTGAGTTAAGCCAATATTAACATGACATATCTCAATCAAAATAGTGCCTATTCAAACTTAATCTCAACTTCTCACATAGGATACTCTCATGATTTTCACTCTTTAAAGTAGTAGTAAAGTATTTACACTCAATCAATCTCATAAAAACAGTTCTACCATATGCTTGCTTGTCCACCTATTCTCCACTATTTAGATCATGCAACTTCATAAATCAAGAGATCTTTATTTAAGGTTGTAATGGGGCCAAGGGGTTGTAATATGGTTAAAGAATAAAAGGAAAAGATATCACAAAGGTTCCAAAGATTTCATAGAATTTAGAGACATACTACGATTTTACAAATAAAACCTCTCAAAACTCTTATAAAGCATATAATAACATAGGCTAAATATTCATGTTGAGCCTTTGCTTCATTCTGACCAACTTTGTAACATCTTTTCTTTAATCAAAAGTTAAAGAGATGATTTTTTTTTTTCATTTTTTTATGGGAATGTTGTAGACACCTAATTTTGACCGAACCACCAAAACATGTATGTTTTCTTCCTAAGTTGATGTTTCAGAATGTAAAACGACTTTTTTCATCCTGCAGGTAGTACTCCGAGACTTATTTTAAGAGGACGGCATAAAAAGTCAAACTTGAAAAAAGTCAACCTCGAAAAAAGTAAACCCGAAAAAGTCAACCCAAAAAGTCAACTACTAAAAAAATCAACCCACTTTCATAATCAAGATTTTAAGTTCAATTGAAAAATGGAGAAAGAATTTTGATAATCCGAGGTCTACATTGAAAGATATGGAGTTCGGAAGTTGGGATTTGGAGATTCAGTAGAAAGAAAACCCTAATCCGGGAAATTTGGGGAAAAGTGCTTAAAAGATCGAATTGGTCGAAATTGAAGGTTCCAAATGAAAGATAAGCACTGACTACGAGTAATGGAGAAGCCACTTGAAAGAAAAACTGAAAGAAAAGTCAATCCGGGAGAAAATCGAGAATTAGGATTTTTGGTGGATTTCGGTGAAATCGGGCATAATTACAGAACTGGTCCAACTTGGTAAAACTAAAGCCCCCAATGGATGAGGAATGATTAAAAAGGGATAGCCCAAGTCTCATCTTTAAGAAAATCTAAAAATCGGACTTGTTTTGAGCAAAACTGGGTTTTGGAGGCAAAATGGCAAAATTAGAAAATTTGGGAAAAATAGCAAATGGACTCCGAAAATTTTAAAAATTTGCAAATCTCATTATTAAATCATTTGAAAGAGATTGGCGAAATAAAATCTTTATTCGAAGTTTGTTTGCAAAATGGCCAAATCTCGGGCTTCTTATGTAGTAATTCAAGAAGGAAAATCCTGAAAAAATAGCAAATGAGCTCCAAATCTTCTGAAAATTTTCAAATCTCATTTTTAAATTATTTGGAAGAGATTGAAGAAAGAAAAACTTTATTCGGAGTTCGTTTGCAAAATGGTCAAATCCCAGGCCTCTAATTCAATAATTCAAGAAGATAAATCCCGAACAAATAGCAAATGGACTCCAAAAATTTTGAAAATTTTCAAATATCATTTTTAATTTATTTGGAAGAGATTGGTGAAATAAAATCTTGATTCGGAGTTCGTTTGCAAAATGGCTAAATCCCAAGCCCCTATGTAGTAATTCAAGAAGATAAATCCCGAAAAAATACCAAATGAGTTCCAAAAATTATGAAAACTTCCAGATCACACTTTTAAATTATTTTGAAGATATTGGTGAAGAAAAATCTTTATTTGGAGCTCGTTTAAAAAATGGTAAAATATGGGGGCATAAAAGGGCATTTTTGGAAGAAAAAATCCAAATAAATAGCAAACGGACTCGAAAAATTTTGAAAACTTCCAGAATTCAATATTTTATTATTTTGAAAGTATTAAAAAAATAAAATTTGAATTTGGAGTCCGTTTGACATTTATTTGCATCCGGTGGGCAAAACAGTCATTTCACTAAAGCAACCGAAAAGGGATTCTTTTGGCCTTTCAAAAAATCAGACTTGGGCTGGAAAAGAGAATTGCTGGCCTGCCAAGGCCCAAAGGAAGGAGGAAGCTTCTGATTTTTCAATCAAATGGCCAAGAATTAAGAGTTAGTTAGAGATTCTTTTTGATTAAGCCATTGTGATTAAACCACATAGGCCAAGGGAGAGTGTCAACATTATTCTTGAATAGCTGTTATTATAGACAGCTGATATGCTAATCTAAGGGTGATAATTTCATGATTTTTCACCTTGAATCACTAGCCCTTGGATGGAAGTTGGTTGGAATCAAAATGACAACATCCTAGGGGAGGAGAGAGGTAAAATTCTGCCAGCATTAAGGGGAGGTGCAAAATTTTCATTTTTAGATTTAGATTTTTCTGATTTCTCTTAGTTTTTCTTAGTTTTTTCTCTTCTTGGTTGAAAGCAAAAAGAAAAAGTTTAGAAAAGAAAGGAAAGTTTGAAGAGATAAAGCTTGAAATATATCTTCTTGAGGTTGCTCTTGAGCACCAACTCTTGCACTTTCTTGATTTTTCCATTCTTGTTTTTGCTCTTTTGATTATTATTTGGTGAGTTTTCTTTTTAAATAAATGTTTTTTTTTATGTTCTTCTTAAGTTTCTTCTTTATCTCCTTCTTAAATAATTTTTACAAATTTTTTTTCTTATTTTTCTTTAATGGCCGAATGGCCTACATTTTTTATTATGGTTGCTGTTTTTGATTTAATTCATCATGTTATTTATGTTATTCTTTAATTTTGATGCTTCAAGTGTTCTTCTACTTCATATATTTGAATCATGTTTTAATTTGGTTGCTTTGTTTGTTGCCATTTATGATTTAAATATCATCTTGCATTTTTAATTTTTTGTTTTCATAATGTCTAAATTTGTTGATGTTTTATATTTAGTATATCAAGTGTTTGTGAAAATGCTTGTGAGTATCTCTACCTTGTGTTTGCATGATTTGAATGTTATATTTTAGTTGAGCATGTTAGTATATCAAGTGTTTGTGAAAATGCTTGTTTGGTTTTAGTATCTCTACTTTGTGTTTGCATGCTTTGAGTGATATATTTTAATTGAGCATGTTAGCATATCAAGTGTTTGTGAAAATGCCATGCTTGTTGGAGCTTGAGGCCATTCTGCTACACCATGTGTTTTGCATTTTGTGTTGCATTTTTGCTATGTTAGTTGATAGGTTAACATTTGCATGATATTTGGTTGAGTTTTTGGTTTAAGCATGCCTTGTGTTTGTGAAAATGCCATGCATATTTTAGTTATTAGGTTTGGTTTATTTGCCATGCATGTTCATGCATTTTAGACCTAGGTTGCATTAAATGCCATGCAAGTTCATTTAGGTCTAGGTCACTATATGGATTCCATGCATTTTTTCATGACATTTAGGTTTAAACTCATGCATTTCATGCATCACATTTGCTGTAATTTTTCATGCATTTCATGTTCATGCCACTTGACTAATGACTTAGGCCAATTAATAGTTCAAAGTCATGCTCTCTTGAGCACACTTGTGAAAAATTAAGTTTTGTCAAATTGATTATTCTACCTTTGTGATTTTTTTTTTTTTACTTAGCCAATTTTTATCTAACTTTCAAAAAGTCCTAGCTACTGTTTGTGAGTCTTAAATATTTTTATTTTGATTTTTAAATGATTTTATCAAAGGCAAAAATGTATTTTGGCAAAATAGTTTTTTTCCACCCAGTACTCGTACTTTCCCATTTTTTTTGGGCATTCATATTTGATCAGAAAATTAAGCTGATTTTTTCCCGTGTAGTTTTACATGTCTTGAGTCTCTAGTATTTTTTTTCATAATGTTTTGAATTTTTAAAAATATGGTGAAAAATCATGGCTTAAAACTGGACAGTGGAGTCAGAATTGAATTTAAAGAAAAAATCATTTTTCTGTTTTGGTTAAGGTATTTAAAGGGGGCTGATTAGGAAGGTTAGCTACTGACTTAGGGTAGTTTCTAAGCATTTTTAAACTCTAAAAATGATTTTTTAAGTCTCGGGTTAAGGGTAGTCAAGTCTTGATTTTTAAAATTAAAAAATTAGAGCCATTTAAAAAAAGGTTTAACCAGTTTTTATTTTTAATCTAAGCTTTTCAAAATTATTTTCAAACAATCACAAAGTATTTTTGTTTTAGAATATTTAATTTGACATATTTTCCTAAGGTAGCCGGATATCTTTTTAGATATACGGATTTCCTTAATTAAAGGAAAAAAAATACATTTCATGCATTGCATTTTCCATATTCATGCATTTTATATAATACGTGATTTTTGCTATGATAATTCCTATGGTATTGTTATTATTTTGATTTATATATATATATATATATATTAATGTTATATGGTTTATTCTATGGTTTTGAATATTTCATGATATCCTATGCTTTTTATTTAGTTATTTTTATATCATTTAGCATATGCTATGTTCATGCATTATTATTTTTATTTTTATTTTTATTTTCATGCA
This sequence comes from Fremontodendron californicum, assembly GCA_030761205.1. NCBI lineage: Eukaryota > Viridiplantae > Streptophyta > Magnoliopsida > Malvales > Malvaceae > Fremontodendron > Fremontodendron californicum. The sequence continues at coordinate 5,075,532 of JAULJL010000043.1, forward strand.
TATTATATGATAGCATTATTTTATATTCCATGTCATTTAAATTATATGCAATATCATCCATATTTGTCATGTCATTTAAATCATTTCATTTCATATAGAATATGTATGTTACTTAGGTCATTTCATTTCATGTAGAATATATTATATTACCTAGGTTATTTCATTTCATTTAGGATATATTATGTCATCTAGGATATTTTATTTCATTTAGATTATATCATATGACTTAGGATATTCTATTTCATATAGAATGTATTATGTTACCTAGGTCATTTCATTTCATTTAGAATATATCATATAACTTAGGATATTTTATTTCATTTAGAATATGCTAAGACATTTAAATCATATCATATCATTTAGGGTGTATTATATTATTTAGATTTTGCTATGTCATGCATATACATATTCATATCTTTTAAAATATTTTCAAAAAAAAAAGATAATGATTTTCAATAAAATAAAGATATTCCCGAGTTAAAATAATTCATGAGTTCTCTGCCGGGTTTGCTGCGGAGGATTAATAACGGAATATCTTCTTTAAAAAGAGAATGATTCGGAATGTTTACCAAAGCTAAAATTTATATATTTTGCCACGTTTGTTGGGGAATATAGAAAAATTTTGAATTTACAAATTCCGGATCATTTTTAATTAAAAAATGGAATTATTTTTCTTTAAATTGGGAATTAACTTGAAATACTAAATTTAAAACCGACTTTTTACCGAGACTTGAGATAACACACGATTAATAAGGTACCGTTTTATACGGGCGTTTTGGGGGTGCTAATCCTTCCCTATACGTAACCGAGTCTCGAACCCGTTTCTTTGATTTCTCTGGTTTAAAACGCAGACTTGAAATTGGTTTTAATTTTTTTTAATTAATTTCCAAATATTTTATAAAAACCGGTTTTAATAGGTGACCGATCACACCTAGCTGAAAAAGATTGGTGGCGACTCCATGTCTTTTTTAAGGTCATTTTCAAAACTTTCATTTTTTAGAGGAATTAAGTCGACTTTTCCTCGATTTTTTTTAAAGTCACGCTTAACGAATAATAAAGTCTTGCGATGAGACTCGTTATTTTTTAGGTTGCGACAAATGTATTTTGACAATATTCCCTTTTTTTCTCTTGACTTTTGCCTTTCTCCTTCCTCACACTTATCTTTTGTTCTAACCCAAATTTTCAACTAAAAATATCCCTTGTTTTTTGATGCCCCCAAAAGAGTGTATCTTATTTAACCTTGCACTTAAAAAGAATCAATTGTAGAGTATAGTGATTAGCAAGGGTCGAGTCCTCAGAGATTGGGTTTTAGTTTATAAGTTAATAGTTTATCACTTAAAAACGAGTAAACAAAAGTAAAGGGGATTTTGAAATCAGATTTAAACTAAAGTTAACAATAAGAATGAGAAAACAAGTAATTAAGAAGAATCAAATATGAAAAATATGGTTAAGGTTTCATTCTCCACCACTAGACATCATTAAGAATCAATTTCATATCTATCAACATTAATTAGATATCAAAGTTAACAACCGTAGATAACAACAAGCTCTGTTACCCCAATCTTTCCTTAGTTTGTCGTTAAATAGAACAAGCTCTCAATTTAATCTCTAACTATCAAACAACCTAGAATAAGCTCTCTAAGTTCAATTTAATAGCAGCTTTATGATGAGAAAGATAGGTTGATCTAAGCAACAAACACATAAGCTCGGATTGTTCAACTTAGGTTATGTTCCACTTTGCAATTATTGAAAACTTGACCATAATCATTAATCACAAATTGCCACTTATGAATAGGAAATCAAGACAATTACATGGATCAAGACTCCTAAACTAGCATTAGACAATTATCAAGATTTATCTAGTTGGCCACCTAAACAAATCAAAACATCATCATGAACAATTTTAATAGAAGAACATAAGCAACTTTGATAGAAAACAATGATAGATAGATTCTGAAAATTAATTACATAACATGTCTAGGGCTTTGAAATCACCCTTAACCAAAGAAGTTTAGCATAACATAAGCATGGATAATATATACATAAAACTAAAAAGAAAAATAAAAATAAAAGAATGGAGAAGAAGAAGAAGAAGAATAATGAGGATCCCTTGAGTCTCCTCAAAAGATGTCTAGTTTGTGGCTCAAAAGATGGTATTTATAGAGCTTTAAAACCCTGAGAATAAGTCTTTGCCGCACAAGTAAGCCTAGAGGTGCAAAAATCACGTTTTTGCCTTTTTTTTTTAAGATTTCCGATGAGGGTTTTTCTGGCCGCAGGGTTCTTTAGGGAGATCTTCTAGCGCCATTTTGAATGCCCATTTCTTATCCGATTTGGGCCCATAATATATCGGTGGAAAAATAATCAAGTCAACTTCAAAATTCAGGAGGAAATTTCTTCAAATAAAGAATCTAACATCATGTTTTCCTTACAATAAGCTCCAGAGGTCAAATCTGCCTGATTGCTTTTCAACCAGAAATTGATATTTTTGACTCCCAAGTCTTCTTCCATCTTGTGATTATGATTTTGTAAGCTCTTTACCATCATTATTGATATATTTTGACTTCATTCTCCTTATTGTACCTAAAATTCAAAAACATATTATAAGTAAACAAGATAAAGATCGAAAACATAACAAAAACTAAAGGTAGAAAGGCATAAAATATATATTTTATGAGCTTATCAAATACCCCCACACTTAGCTTTTTGCTAGTCCTCGAGCAAAACAAAATAAAATTAAAATAAGAAAATCTAATCTAATCCACTTTCGTAGGAAATCACGGTGGCACTTAGCATGTGACACAAGCCTTTAAACCCCTAGGTGTCCCTAGTGGACGAGTTTGGTCTCGTGAGGGTTTACTAGGACGATACCCACAAACATTGAAGACATAAGAAAAAATAAAAATAATAATAATATTATAACTAATCCTTCCAATATAAATTAGAGATAATCATTGGACAAGTCTTATAAACTAATCAATAGCTTAAAGAAATTCATAAAAAAATCTTGCTTGAATGTAAATAGTTTGAGTTAAGCCAATATTAACTTAACATATTTCAATCAAAATAGTGCATATTCAAACATAATCTCAACTTCTCACATGGGATACTCTCCTGATTTTCACTCTATAAAGTAGTGGTAAAGTGTTTACACTCAATCAATCTCATGAAAACACTTCTACCATATGCTTGCTTGTCCACCTATTCTCCACTATTTAGATCATACAACTTCATAAATCAAGAGGTATAGATTCAAGGTTGTAATGGGGCCAAAGGGTTATAATGTGGTTAAAGAACAAAAGGATAAAGATATCATAAAGGTTCCAAAGAGTTCATAGAGTTTAGAGACATAATAAGATCATACAAATAAAACTTCTTAAAACTCTTATAAAGCACATAATAACATAGGCTAAATATTCATGTTGAGCCTTTGCTTCATTCTAACCAACTTTGTAACATCTTTTTCTTTACTTTAACTAGAAGTTCAAGAGAAGATTTTTTTTTTTAACATGGGAATGTATTTGACAATGATCCCTTTCTTTTTCTCTTGAATTTTTCTTTTCTTTTCTTCCCCCACACTTATCTTTTGTTTTCAACCCAAATTTTCAACTAAAAATATCCCTTGTTTTTTGCAATATGTCTCAAAATATATAATCCATCTTTAGAACAAGGGTAAGGATATAAGTATATTTAGGCTAGGTGTAAGTTGTGGTTACCAATAAAATAACATATTTAATGTAGGCTCAAATTGGCTCACTAGTGGGGATGTTCTCTTAGAACATTAATAATGGATGGCTGTTTGGCTCTGGTTATAATCTTAATGCCTCTATCATATTCATGTTATCACATGTATCAATATAGTCTCAAACGGTTTAAAGCAAGTTCTAGAGAATCATGTAATCATAAGAGCACTCAAGAAAGAAATTAGATTGATATGTATAATGCATCAATCATATAGGCTCAAAAACTCACAAGGATGATTATACAAGTCAATATTAAGTCTAAACATGCTTCTTTCTCAATCAACATATCATATCAACATTGGCTCATAAAAATTAGTATCAAGCTTAATTCTCATGAAAATCTTCTTCCTAATAACCAGTTTAGACCTATGCAATTCATATCTCATCATTGTATTAAAAAGGAACTAAAACACACTAATAATAATAATAATAATAAAGACTCATAAAAAAAAATAGTAGACAAAAATAAAAGAAATTCTAAATCCTTCCTCCCACACTTAATTCTTACATTGTCCTCAATGTAAGTCTATTAACCCAAATGAAAGAATCATGTGTAAGAGAAAAGAACTAATAACATAAGAATAGGAACAACTATGACTCAAAACAAAACAACCCATGCAACCTAAATAATCCTAAAATACTAAACAAAAATTAACAAATAAACATAAAAAAGAAAAAGAAAAACAATAAAAAGAAAAATAATAAAAGAAAAGAAAAGAAAAGAAAAGAAAAAGGAAATGGAAAAGGAAAAGAAAGAGAAAGCAAATCTGAATATGGCAGGTTGGCAATTTCTTCTTTAATTGGGCTGCCTTCCCAATTAACACTTGAGTTAGTGTTTTGAATCTAACCAACACCCCTTCTTGGCATTTTAGGCTTGTCAGGCTCATACATGAAATTTCCCAAATTTATGCGTTTAAGAGGAAGCTTTCTTTGCACAACAGTGGATGCATTCTCCATTACAAGTATTATTCCATCATCCTTTGTGGTGCATATCTTATCAAGGAATGGAGCATATTTTGATACTTGTTGAATGGCATCTACAAACAAGTTGTTTAAGGTTTCCGGCATGTGTTGTTCATGTTCTCCCTCCTTGAACTTTGCAAATCTACTAGGAAAAGGTGGAGAAGAAACATTAGTAAAAAGTGGAACCTTCAATAGTTGAATCCATCTTTAGTTCTTTCTCATCCTCGGGTTCCCTTGGATTTTCTGATTCATCCTCAAGTTGTGTGGCACTAACACTCTCCTTTGGATCAATCATCGATTGGGAAGGGAGTGCTTGAGATCTTTGTGCTACTAATTCCACCGTACTACTAGCCAATAGGCTCATTTGCCTTTCCAAACTCTGGATACTTGCCTTTGTTTCCCTTGTTTCCTATTGAAGTTGCAGAGTATTAATAACAAGAAAATGGACAAGTTCTTCTAAAGAATTACCTGAGTTTTGAGGTGGTGGCTCAAAAAGATCTTGTTGTTGATCCCATGGTTGATTGAAGACAAATTGATTAGTGTAATTAGCATAAGGATCTATTTCTTGATAATCGCCCGAGTAGCCATAATGAGTATGATTCCACTATCCCTCATTGTAAGTGTTTGGGAAAGCATCATACTGTTGTCCTTGGAACCCTTGATGGCTTTGGTATTCTCCCACATCATAGGCTGCTTCAAAATTATCTTTTTGGTAGTATTGTCACCAATTGATTGGATGATCCATCATGAAGCACACTCCACACTGCCTTGATTGTTGAATCTTACTTATGGCCACTTGTTGAACTATGGAGATGAGATTGTCTAGTTGGTTCTGAAGGTTCTGAAGTTTTAATGTAGCACCTGCCATCTCTTCTTGCTTGAAAATTGAAAACAAAAACCTGTATGTACAAGAAAAATAAAATTAATTACAACTAAAAATAAGAATAAACCAATAAACTAATAAACTAAATAAAGCAATCCCCGACAACGGCGCCAAAAACTTGATGCCCCCAAAAGAGTGTATCTTATTTAACCTTGCACTTAAAAAGAATCAATTGTAGAGTATAGTGATTAGCAAGGGTCGAGTCCTCAGGGATTGGGTTTTAATTTATAAGTTAATAGTTTATCACTTAAAAACAAGTAAACAAAAGTAAAGGGGATTTTGAAATCAGATTTAAACTAAAGTTAACAATAAGAATGAGAAAACAAGTAATTAAGAAGAATCAAATATGAAAAATATGGTTAAGGTTTCATTCTCCACCACTAGACATCATTAAGAATCAATTTCATATCTATCAACATTAATTAGCTATCAAAGTTAACAACCGTAGATAACAACAAGCTCTGTTACCCCAATCTTTCCTTAGTTTGTCGTTAAATAGAACAAGCTCTCTATTTAATCTCTAACTATCAAACAACCTAGAATAAGCTCTCTAAGTTCAATTTAATAGCAGCTTTATGGTGAGAAAGATAGGTTGATCTAAGCAACAAACACATAAGCTCGGATTGTTCAACTTAGGTTATGTTCCACTTTGCAATTATTGAAAACTTGACCATAATCATTAATCACAAATTGCCACTTATGAATAGGAAATCAAGACAATTACACGGATCAAGCTCCTAAACTAGCATTAGACAATTATCAAGATTTATCTAGTTGGCCACCTAAACAAATCAAAACATCGTCATGAACAATTTTAATAGAAGAACATAAGCAACTTTGATAGAAAACAATGATAGATAGATTCTGAAAATTAATTACATAACATGTCTAGGGCTTTGAAATCACCCTTAACCAAAGAAGTTTAGCATAACATAAGCATGGATAATATATACATAAAACTAAAAATAAAAATAAAAATAAAAGAATGGAAAAGAAGAAGAAGAAGAAGAATGAGGATCCCTTGAGTCTCCTCAAAAGATGTCTAGTTTGTTACTCAAAAGATGGTATTTATAGAGCTTTAAAACCCTGAGAATAAGTCTTTGCCACACAAGTAAGTCTGGAGGTGCAAAAATCACGTTTTTGCCTTTTTTTTAAGATTTGCGATTAGGGTTTTTCTGGCCGCAGGGTTCTTTAGGGAGATCTTATAGCGCCATTTTGAATGCCCATTTCTTATCCGATTTGGGCCCATAATATATAGTTGGAAAGATAATCAAGTCAAATTCAAAAGTGAAGAAGGAAGTTTCTTCAAATAAATAATATAACATCATTTTTTCCTTACAACAAGCTCCAGAGGTCAAATCTGCCTCATTGCTTTTCAACCAGAAATTGATATTTTTGACTCCTAAGTCTTCTTCCATCTTGTGATTATGATTTTGTAAGCTCTTTACCATCATTATTGACATATTTTGACTTCATTCTCCTTATTGTACCTAAAATTCAAAAACATATTATAAGTAAACAAGATAAAGATCGAAAACATAACAAAAACTAAAGGTAGAAAGGCATAAAATGTATATTTTATGAGCTTATCATTTTTTGCAATATGTCTCAAGCATTTTAGTCCATCTTTAGAACAAGGGTAAAGATATAAATGTGTTTAGGCTAGGTGTAAGATGTGGTTACCAATAAAATATTATATTCAATGTAGGCTCAAATTGGCTCACTAGTGGGGATGTTCTCTTGGAACATTAATAATGGATGGTTGTTTAGCCCTGGTTATAGTCCTAATACCTCTATCATATTCATGTTGTTACATACATCAATATAGTCTCAAAAAGGTTTAAAGCAAGCTCTAGAGAATCGTGTAATCATAAGAGCACTCAAGAAAGAAATTAGATTGATATGTATAATGCATCAATCATATAGGCTCAAAAACTCACAAGGATGATTATACAAGTCAATATCAAGTCTAAACATGCTTCTTTCTCAATCAACATATCATATTAACATTGGCTTATGAAAAATAGTGATATCAAGCTTAATTTTCATGAAAATCTTCTCACTAATAATCAGTTTTAGACCTATACAATTCATATCTCATCATTGTATTAAAAAAGAACTAAAACACACTAAAAATAATAATAATATTAATAATAATATTAAAGACTCATAAAAAATAGCCAAAAATAAAAATAAAATCCTAAATCCTTCCCCCACACTTAATTCTTACATTGTTCTCAATGTAATGCTATTAACCCAAATGAAAGAATCATGTGTAAGAGAAAAGAACTAATAAATAAAACAAACTAAATAAAAACAATAAAAGATAGAATGATGGAGAGTAAAAAAAATAGCAAATCTGATTATAATGTGTGCTCTCCATCCAATTGGGTTGCCTCCCAATAAGCACTTGGTTTATTGTCCTTAGCCTGACTTATTAAAACACAAAAACAAACCAAATTATTAAAAACCAAAAACAAAGCAAACTAATGAAACTTAAATAAACCTAAAAAAATTAAAACGAACCAAGAAAGAAAAAGAAAACAAATCTGTTATGGCAGGTTGGCAATTTCTTCATTAATTGGGCTACCTTCCCAATTAGCACTTGAGTGATTGTGTTTAGCCTAGCCAATACTCTTTCTTGGCTTTTTAGGATCTTCTGTTCTAGGCATGAGACTTTCAAGATTTCTACGTTTTGTTGAAAGTTGTCTATGCACAACAGTGGATGCATTCTCAATCATAATTATTATTCCATCATCCTTTGTGGTTCATAGATCATCGAGGAATGATGCATATTTTGGTATTTGTTGAATGACATCCACAAACAAGTTGTTTAAGGTTTCTAGCATGTGTTGTTCATGTTCTTCCTCCTTGAACTTTGCGAATCTACTAGGAAAATATGGACAAGAAACATTAGTAAAAATTGAAAACTTAAACATTACCTCAAGTGCCGAAATACTCTCCTTCGAAATTGAAGCTTCATTATCTTCAAGAAGGAAATCCATCTCAAGTTTTTTCTCATCTTCGGGTTCCCTTGGATTTTCTGATTCATCCTCAAGTTGTGTGGCACTAACGTTCTCCTTTGGATCAATCATAGTTTGGGAAGGGAGTTGTTCATGTAGTTCCTCAGATCCTTCTTCTACCCATCATGCCACACCACTAGCCTATTGACTTATTTGAGTCTCTAATTGACTCATCCTTATTTCCATTTGTCTGTTTGTTTCCCTTATGTCCTGTTGCATTTGCAATTGATTAGTAGCAAAGGATTTGATAAGATCTGCTAGAGACTCACCTGAATTTTGTGATTGGGGCTAAAAAAGATCTGGTTCTTGAGACCATGATTGATTAAAGCTCGATGGAAGATTGAAGTTGGCATAAGGATCTATTTCTTGATAATTTTCCTAGTGGCCATAGTTAGGATGATCCCACCATCCCTCATTGTAAGTGTTTGGGAAAGGATCACACTATTGTTGGTGGAACCCTTGTTGGCTTTGGTATCCTTCCACATCATAGGCTGGTTCAAATTTATCTTTTTGGTAGTATGGGCAACAATTGGTTGGATGATCCATCAAGCACACTCCACACTGCCTTAATGGTTGCACATTACCCATGGCCAATTGTTGAACTGGAGAGATGAGATTGGCTTGTTGGTTTTCCATGTTCATGTATGCCACCAACTGTTCAAGTGTTAGATTGCTCAAGTTCATTGTGTTTTGCTCAAAATTTGAAAAGAAAAACCTGTATATACAAAAAAAAAAAATTTAATTACAATTGAAAATAAGAATAAACCAAATAACTAATAAACTAAATAAAGCAATCCCCGGCAACGGCGCCAAAAACTTGATGCAATCAAAAGTGTATATCTTATTTAACCTTGCACTAAAAAGATCAATTGTAAGTATAGTAGTTAACAAGGGTCGAGTCCACAGGGATTGGGTTTTAGTTTATAAATTATTAGTTTATAACTTAGATTCAAAGAAAACAAAGTAAAGGAGGATTTTTGAAATAGTTTAAAAATAAATAAAACAAGAAAAGTAGAAAACAAGTAAATAAGAAACAATCAAATATGAAAAATATGGTTAAGGTTTCATTCTTCACCACTAGATAATATTATGAATCAATACTCAGAACTATCAACATTAATTAACTATCAAAATTATCAACCGTAGATAACAACAAGCTCTGTTACCCCAATCATTTCTTAGTTCGTCGTTAAATAGAACAAGCTCTCTATTTAATCTCTAACCACTAGACAACCTAGAATAAGCTCTCTAGATTTAATGTAATGGCAGCTTTATGATGAGAAAGATAGGTTGATCTAGGCAACAAAGATATAAGCTCGGATTGTTTAACCTATGTTATGTTCCACTTTGCAATTAGAGAAAACTTGACCATAATCATTAATCACAAATTGCTACTTATGAATAGGAAATCAAGACAATTACACGGATCAAGACTCCTAAACTAGCAATAGATAATTATCAAGATCTATCTAGTTTGCAACCTAAACAAATCAAGATAACATCATGAACAATTCTTATAGAAGAACAAAAGCAACATTAATAGAAAACTAATGATAGATAGAATTTCAAAATCAATTACAAAACATGTCTAGGGCTTTGAAATCACCCTCAACCAAAGAGAAGTTTAGCCTAACATAAGCATAGATAATATATACATAAAACTAAAAAGAAAATAAAAAAAATGGAGAAGAAAAAGAAAAAGAATAATATGATCTTTGAGTGTCCTCCCAAAGATTATGATAGTTTGTGGGTTCAATAGATAGTATTTATAGAGCTTTTTGACCTTGGAAACCCTTTCTTGTTGATCGAGTAAGCTAGGAGGCAAAATAAGGCAAGTTTGGACTTTTTCCCAGTTTTCTCGATTTTGGAGGCAGTAAGGTCGGCGCCACGGCACCAAGTACACTGACTTGGTCATTTTGTTCACTAACGTCGGTTTCACGACTGCTGCACTGTCTCACACTTCGTTAGCTGATTTGGATGACCATCCGTTGTCCGATTTAGGCGTGTAAACTATCGTTCGAAAAGTATTCAAGTCAGCTTCAAAAGTAAATAGGGAAGTTTCTTCAAATAATGACTTTAAGACAATGATTTTCTTGCAACAAGCTCCGGAGGTCAGATCTGCCTGATCATCTAGCACTAAGATATTGATTTTTTGACTCCCAAGTCTTCTTCTATCTTGTGATTATGATTTTGTAAGCTCTTAACCATCATTTTTGACATCTTTTGACTTCATTCTCCTTATTGTACCTAAAATTCAAAAATATAAAATAAGTAAACAAGATAAAAATCGAAAACATAACAAAAACTAAAAGTTGAAAGGCATAAAATATATATTTTATGAGCTTATCACCGCCCAATTGCCACCTCTACTTGTAGCCATATAAATTTTTAAAGGAAAATTATTAATATACTTTTTAAAAAGCACGTAATATAATAAAGATTAAAGTGTATTTTGAAAATTTAATACCATATGATTAGTTTTTTAAAAATATATTGCAAAACTTATATATGTGTTTTAAAAAGTGTATATAGCACTCTCTATTTTAAACGACTTGGTCAAGCTTATATTTCATAACTTCAACGTTACTGTTAAGGATCCAATTACTCCGATATAAAATTAATTATATTCCACAGCTTTAATATATATATATATATTACAATATATATTTAGTCTTACACCATTTCATAATTTTTTTTATATAATTTATATTTATTTGATTACAATAAATATTTAGTTTAATCTTACCGGAATCAATCTTACCGTCCATCATATATTATATAAAAAAATTTGAACCATTAAATTTATATTAAAAATGACAGCATTCTAAAATGACATGATAAAAATATTTGATCAATTTGAAACTTTAACTTACGACGTGTATGGTTATTTTGTTAAATTCAATAGTTGATTTGTTAAAACATTAATTGTATATTGAAATTATAAAAGGTTAAAACTTAAAATTAATTTTTTTTATTAATATATAATTTGATTACTTTTTTATATATAATTCTAATATATATAAAAAATTGATTGAATTTGGTATAATAAATTGGCTCTATTTAAATTATCGAAAGTATATAAATATAATAATTAATTTATCCTTTAAAAAAATTATTATTTTTTAATTTAAAAATCAAATTACATATATATTTTTAAAGACATGATACATGTATTTTTTTTTTTTTCTCTTTTTCTGGAAGTCAAAACTTTTTTAAAAAATATTAGCGCTGAAAGAAATTTGCTGAGTTAACTAAAGTACTTGTCAATGAACAAGTTCCAAGTAATTACCGCTGAGTTCAACGGAAAGATACTTGCTGTGTCCAATAGCGATAATTCAAAAGGAAAGAGACTAATAATAGGTAATTTTTTTTTATTAATTGTATAAATATAAAAATACTTAAATTATTAAATATGTTAAAATTTTAAATACGAATATATAAATTTGCTGAGTTCAACTGAAGTACTTGTCAATGAACAAGTTCCAAGTAATTACTGTTGAGTTCAACCGAAAGACGCTTGTTCAACAGCGAAAATTCAAAAGGAAAGAGACTAATAATAGATAATTTTTTTTTATTAATTGTATAAATATGAAAACCATCCAAAATATTAAATATATTAAAATTTTAAATACAAATATATAATACATATATTAAAATATAATATTAATTTTATTAATTATGTTTAAACATATCATATTTATATTATATTTTACGTGGTATCTATAATTATTAGGTTTATCTCAAACAAACCTGCCTATAAAACTTTGCTAAATGCGTGGAAGAGTAAATCAAAGCATCAACCCCTATATATAATCTAAGGGTGCATAGTGCGATGGAATCCATGAATTTTTTTGCTCGGGTGCATTTGGATGCATTTTTCATGCAATTAAAACTCTACTGACTTTCCAGTTTTCAATAAAGGGTTGAGAGTCCAGTTGTTTTAGTGAAAAACAAAATATTCATTTTATTTTTTTTGTTATTTTTAATGATTTTTGTTATTTTATATATTTAATATTTAGAAAATTTTAATTTATTTTAAAATTATTTCATACTTATTTTATTAATTTTTTTTTCAATTTTTTTTTAAAAAATTAAATATTTAGTAATTTAATATAATAAATAAATTTATATACTTATATTATTAGTTAATTAATTAATTAAATTTTAAATAAATATATAACATAATATATGTTAAAATTTTAAATATTATTAAAATATATAAAGATAATTTATTAATACACTTTTACATTAATATCTTTAATAATCATTTTCATTTTCATCTCACCGATACCGTTGCTTTTGCTTCCAAACACAAATCTCACTATTAATTTTAATCTTACCGCTAATATAATACCTAATTTTATCGCTATCACTGTTTTCAATTTCACCGAAATTAATCTCACCCAATTCAAATGGAACTTAAGCAAAATGGTGATGGGTTTGAGATCAGTAGGGCCTATGGACATTATGATCTTGCTTAATGTTATGTTGGCGGTAAATGCAACGGTTGCGACAGTTGATCTAGCAAAACCAGGCTGCCAAAGTCACTGCGACGAAGTTAGCCGCCCAGCGCGTTTGATACATGTGGTAAATATTGCAAAATCAGTGAAAAAAATTAGATCCGTTTAAAAAATGGATCGAGTCTTGACTCCAAAAATCAAGATCTGATCTCGACACGACCCATTTTTTATTTATATTACATATTATTTTTATATTTATATATATTATGTAATTTATATTATATAAAAAATTAAATATATATAATATTATAATGTAAACATTTAAAAATATGTTAAGTTATTTATGTTTTATAACTTAATAAAAGAAAAAAATAGATAAAATTATTAAAAATTAAATAAAAAATAATATATTTTAAAAAAATTAGAAAAAAAAATGGACGGACCTAAACGGGTTTGGACTATCCATTTATAAATATGAGCCGGTTTGGACAAAATTTAAGACCTATATTTCAAGCCGAATTTGAGTAAATATATGTGGTGTTGATACTAAATCCAGCTCCACTCGGCCCATAACTACCTCTAAACTTTTATTTTTATATGATTAATAATTTGTTATATAATTGTTTATATATATATATAGAAACCTTTTATTTTTTATTTTGTTCTATTTTAATCCCTAACATTTTCATTGTTCCATTTAAATCCTTATCCTTTTTAAAATAGTTTAATTTTGATCCTCCGTTAAATCTTCTTGCTAATACTAACGGAATTATCCGTGTTTCCTGGAAAAAAATTAGAAAAACATTTTTAGTTTTTTCCTTTTCTCATCATTGCAGAGAATTAGAACTATTAATTTTATTTACTTTACCCTTTTGTTTTCCATTTTTCATACCAAACACAATAAAAAAAAATTATTTTTTTTTCCTCACTATTTCCTTTCTCTTTATTTTTCTTCTTTTCTACCAAACATAGGTAAAATACTACTAACCCATGAGTAAATTGATTTGTATACCCACTGTTCTTAATGGAAATGATAGCTAAGATCCTTGAGTCTAAAAAGAACATTAACAAAACAATCCACTCATAAAAAAAAAAATAGAATAAATGTAAAAAAACTGCTTCTTTTTTTTTTTTCTTAATTTTATAATCGATCAAAAAATCCATATTTAGATTAAAGCGTGTGACCGAATATTTTGTGCAATAGAATGATTGTGGGATAATTTTGTGAAAGTTCCATGAAAAAATAATGACCCAAGAAAGAAATTAAAGATTGCTGACAATTTCCAATGGACAAAAGAGACATGCATTAATAGTAAGGCAGGCCCGGTGAATGATTAATTGGTCTTGGTCCATTTGATCCTTCTTCTGGGTTACGCTGTAGTGGTTGGTTACTTTCGTTTGAATTGTCAAGCAATCTTGCCTATAAGAAACCTTCAACAAATGATTTCAACTTCTCAAACTCATGTTAAATTATTAATTTTCTTGGGGCAAAATAAGAATGGGTTCGAGTGGAAGGCTTATGGAGTTTATCATGCTTATGGTCATCTTGACAGCAGGTGCAACAATGGCAGCAGTTCAACCAAAACCTAGTTTGATGTGAACCCGTGGAGTTAAACCTTTTGAAACAATTAACAAATTGAAATACCCTAATTTCAAGAAAGCTAAGATTCAGGCAATGAAAAATTAAACCCTTAGAAAGCCTATTTCAAAGAAACTAGATAAGTTAAGGTAGCTAGACCCCAAGAACGCTTGTTTCTAGAACCTAAGTTCGATAGTGTTGAATGCCACAAAGAAAGATTTTTTGATAAGTTCTAAGTTCTTTCAAGAACTAAAAGAGTAAGTACTCACTTGAATAAAATTCAACTCTAGATTAATTCATTTCATATAGGCGGCTAGAACATTGTTTATATAATCTCCCTACTAACCCTAATTCAACTAGCCCTAGAACTCCAGTACAAATGCAACTCCTTGGCAGCCAAGGCTTACTAACCTAACTAGAATGGACTTCGGCCATACCTAAGCTTACAAGGGAATTCGGCCAGCCCTACTTACATAATTAAAAGAAAGCTTAACTATGGGCTGAACATGCTCAAGCCCAATCCTAATAAATTTAAAAGATGTTCAATAGTTTTAATGAAGGTAGTCCCCACAAACTTATTGGACATGTTACATAAATGAGTTCCAAATGCCTAAGTAATTACAGGACCCAAATAACCCTTCTAAGTAGGCGCCACCTCATTAATGAATTGATCTCTACTTCATGTTAAAGGCGTCACTGGTACTCTTCTAAGGCAACCCATGTGGACATGTTACATAAATGAGTTCCAAATGCCTGGATCACATGGACCAAATTTTGTTCTTCCTTATTCAAGCAGCCCAACTTGAATGTCTTAAGATTGCTTAAAAGACTTGTAGAATCAGCCCAAGTCCTTTCCTTGCTTCTCTTCATGGATTCGGCCCAAGTAGTCCTCTCCTTGCCTTTCTTCCTTGGTTCGGTCCAACTAGACTCCTTGCTTAGCCTCTTGAAATCTTGATGGACCTTGGATCTCATCACAACTGCCAAAGCTGGTGCAGTAACCTTACCGTGCCAGATCCATTTGGTACAGAAAATGATTGTTTCATGGCAAAAAAAAATTTCATCAGATGTGAAAACACTGCTGATGCTCCAAAAGCCTTCTTATAGAATAATACTATCAATGTCCTCGATATCTATCTCGATGGTCAGTTGCGCATCCGTGGCCCCGTAGCATCTGATTGTTATAGCTCGTCAGGGCGCTTGTATAATGATACTTGGCTTAGGTCCGGTGTACACAATATATCTCATACCAGAAACAAATTCACAGCTGTAGGTTGCGACACCTATGCTTTGATCCAAGGTTCCATTGGACAAGATTATGCAATTGGCTATCTATCTTTGTGTAATGAAATCACTGATGTGATTAATGGATCTTGCACTGGCATTGGCTGCTGCCAAGCAGCTATCCCAAGAGGAGTGAGAGATTATAGCATCAGCCTCGCTAGTTATTATAACCATTCCAATGTATTAAGCTTCAATCCTTGTAGCTATGCATTTATATCAGAGGATGGAGCCTATAACTTCTCTATTTCAGATCTCAATAACTCTAATGCGATGACTAAAGGATTTCGAATGATTCTTGATTGGACGATTGGGAATCAGACTTGCAGTGAAGCGAAAAAAGATCTTGAAAATTACGCTTGCAGAGAGAATACTGATTGTCATGAGCCTGAATTCGGAAATGGATATTTGTGCAACTGTAGTAAAGGTTTCCAAGGGAACCCTTACCTCTCAAATGGTTGCAAAGGTAATTACACCAACTTCTCTTGATAAACTACCCTTTTCTGGTAAATCTTGAAGAAGTTAATTCAAAAACATAAAACTTTTCATTTGATTTTACCAAATATAAATGAGTGTGAAACTTTAAGTCCCTGCAATTCAACATGTCACAATACATTTGGAAGCTTTTATTGTTCGTGTCCGGAGGGGTATGAAGGTGACGGCCACCGGAATGGAACAGGCTGCAGTCCTATTCCTAAAGTCAACCATCAGAATGAGAGAAGTCTCATTATTCAGATTGCTATTGGTTAATACTAATAATTGCTTTGCTTTTACAGACTTTTAATTAAACATTCAATAGATGAAATGTTTACCGGCTGAAAAAAAAATAGATGAAGTGTTCTTTTTGGGTGCATAAGAAGCCTTATTAGGTTTAGGTAATAGACGAAAATATATAAAAGTAGAATAAAAGAGTGGTTTTTTTAAACAAAGTATAATATTAAGGGCAATTGGTTCAGTAGTTGAGTACTCATTAGTTTTTTGACAAGTAGCAGGATTCGAGTCTTACCAGCAATTGTATTAGGGGATAATCTGTAAGTATTATTGTTAATCTTCTTTGAAACCAGTAGCATGTCCTGACCCTTAATTGGGATAATCTCTCTTCATCTAAATTTTTTTGTACAAAAAAATATCTACAATACTAAGGATGAAAATGGAAATCAGATATCTGATACTATTCAACTTGATTTTGATGAATTCAAGTATTTATAATTGGGTAATTATCGATTTCAGATAAGAAATTTAATATCTGTGTTGGATTTTGGTCGCATTCAGATAACACCTTTTGGGTATCCGATATCCGAACCCATTTAAGTAGCTTTTAGTTTATGGTTGTTTCTTAATCAATTTATAGTTGTTTTTAGTTTTATAAACAGATTTTGATGATATAAATAGTTGTTTGTTGAATTTTAGAAGTTGCTTGAATTTTAAATTTAACTAAAAAATAACCCGCGCGATGCTGTGGACAAAAAGAATTATTATTTTATTTTTCGTATTAATTTATTAAAAGGATTCAATTTTATTACAACATTTATCGTATAAATAAAAGCGATAAAGTGAAAAAATGAAAAATGAAATATATATATGCATAAATTAAATGAAACATTTAAAAAAAAATGATATAATATCTTAATTGATCGTAGCAAGATTAATGAATAATTGATGAATTATAAGGGTCTTGTGTTTCCATGAATGATAATTTGGAAAGGGTTGATTTGACATCTGTAGTGAACAAACATTTGATCACAAATAAAAGATAAAGCAGCAGAATACAATCACATAAGTTTCGGCATAAAGTTGCAATAAAAAATAGGATAGCTGTAATATTTGATTTCTAAGCAAAAGACATGACTTTAAATTTCCTAGTTTATAGAACATGTTCTTTCCAGAGTTGTGATTGTCAATAATAAAAATTGTTGTAAAAGGTCATGGTTGCCACACATATATTCAATATTAAAACGAACCAAGAATTATACACTTGGGAAAAGCATTAAATAAGTTTTCAAACTCCTATATTACAAAAACTTAACAAAAGTGTGATGATATCTAAATCGCATCTTCAGTTTTGTTGAAGCAAGTTGTGTAATGAACCAAGTTTAAAGTTGAGAGTAATAAGATTTGATTTTAGTTGATTACCAATTCAAAAAATGCAGCAATCATCAACTATTGTCTAGTTATCAAATTAAACAAAAAGATGTAGTAGTCATTAGATGGGACTAAACTTTGTCTAAAGCATAGTGTTGAAAACAAAACAAACGTCAAAAAGTTAAAAAACTAAGACATCAATTTTTATTTTTTTTTAAATGAGTGATTGAAGTTTAAGGGACAACAAACCTAAAAGCTTGCACTAAAACAGTTTGTAATTCACCATTAATGCCAACAGTTGAACGTAACAATACATAAGACTAACTTCCATCATTTACATCAAAATTTGCCAACATATTCTGAAGTATTCCTAACAAACAACAATTTCTCTTAAAGTTTCATCTAAACCTTGAGATATTCTTCTAAGCATTCCTATGACATTTTAAAAAGTTTTAAAGGAACAATAGAGGAAAGCTTAGCTACCAAAAAAAAAAAAAGCAACTGATTGGTTTCAAAACTGAAAAATTGAAGTAAAAAAGAAATAAATCATGAATTTGTTGAGAAGATAATATGAGGTTGCACCTTAAAATTACATTAAATAACATATTAAACTTAAACAAAAAAAAAAAAAAAAAACATATAAGCTTACCTGCCAAAACCAAAAAAGCAACTGATTGGTCTCGAAACTAAAAAATTGAAGTAAAAAAGAAATAAATCATGAATTTGATGAAAAGATAATATGAGGTTGCGCCTTAAAATTACATTAAATAACATATTAAACTTAAACAAAAAATCAGAACAAAACTGGTATACTAAAAAATACAAAATTTACAACCACCTGGGATCCTTACAGAACTCCTACAACTTGGCACCATGACATCCATTTGCTCACCAACAACAGCCTCAGATATACTGAGTAAACTACTATATTACTGTAACTTTTGAATATTAATTGGTCATGTTCATGATTCTCTCAGCTTTTTGTCTCTGTGGGGAACTGAGTAAAATACTAACAACAATTCTGCAATGATCTTCGAGAATCATTTGCCTTTTTGGGTTGAAGATGTTGTGGGACAAATTGAAGAAAGCAACTTTAGCTTTGAATTTATTTTAGTTTGTTTTGATTAGAACACCATAAGCTTAAACCTCAAATTGGAGATGATGATTTTATTTTGACTACTATATTGTCCTAATCAATGGCAAACACTTGGGGAGTCTTAGGCATCATTTCTTTTGAGAAAATGATTAGCGAAAAGGAAAATTAAGTGCTAATAATAGAAAAGATTCTAACCAAGGTAGCTTTAAAGAAAGCACCAGTGCTTATAGAAAGAGAAGATAATCAGACAACAAAGCCAAGGTCTAGTGATTACTTGATTTCCTTTTTCAAGGATTTGAAGGCATATTTTTTTCCATTGCATTTTTTGTGATGTCATTACAGTTTGATTTCTCCCTTTTCTATCCATAAACACAGGCAAGTTGATAGAACAAACACTTTTGTTATTGGACCCCTAAAGTTTCATTTCATTTTCTTCTCTGTTTTTTTCCCATAACCACTTATCACTTTTCTAACTAACAATCCTACTACCTTTTCCCCACCAAAAAAAGACTTAGAAACCACATTCGGAATATCATTATTCTATCTTCTTCATCTGTTGGACCTTAACATTTCTAACCTTCTAATCCTATCCTATCAAGCTTGGCTAACATTATTCATGCTATAAACACACACCAAAACAGACCAATCAATCAAATAATATCTGCACATAACTAAAAAAAAGATCTACAATTCAAACTTGCAATTATGAACACCAAGCTAGAGTAGTGACTACAACAATAGCCTCAATAGACAAATCCAATGCAGTTGCAGTCATATTTGACGCCCTAACAGAACTGCTACTACTTGCTAAAGCACAGGATTCAAATTGGAATCTACTCTCTTTCATGATATGAGAGACTAAAGTTTCAGTAATGACAAATCTAAAAGCGTCCACTTAAATAATCTCCAATTCACAAAAAAATACCAATAATGAAATGCACCAATATATAAGGCTGACTTCCACCATTTACATCACAATCTGTCAACCTATTTTCTAAAACATTTATACCAACAATGGTCTATCTATTAAATTATCATATGAACCATGGGATCCCCTTCTATTCATTTTTAAGACATTCAATCTTTGAGCCATCAATTCCTTTCCTCACCAACAGTCCAGTTATCCCTTCTCTTACCGACAATAGACTCATAAACAACATTATGAATAGAATTATTATGCCTCCTTTGTTAGACATTAACCTTTCCAATGTTCTAATCATATTCTATCTCGCTTGACTAATGCTATACATATTATAAACACATAAAGAAAAATGAATCAACCAATATCTATAGACAACTAAAAACAGAAGAACTAAAAGGAGGAGTACAATTCAAACCCGCAATTATCAAAACCAATAGCCATGGAGAACTATAATTGAAAGCAAAATCAAATACACACATCACAACAATATCATAATGCAGTAAGCAACATCTAACTCAAAACAATTAACAACACTCATAAAAGACAAACTACAAAACATCACAATGTAAATCAAAACTAACCTTAAAGTTAATTGGCAGAACACTTTCAATCATTCCTGCAACAAAAAGAAATCTTTTAAACAATCTAACACCAAAATCAAAATCAGTAATCAATTTTAAAACTAATGAACCAAAAGCAAAACTGACCATAAACTTAGTTGCTGCAATACCTTGAAGAATCGTTGTAACAAAAAAAGAAAACTAAAATAGTTCAATATCTTAAAAACAATCTAACAACCAAAAATACAAAAATAAAGTTTTTTATTAATTAGAAACCAATGAACAATCAAAAGAAAAAACTGAAATTCAGTTGTTAAATACCTTCAAGAATCCCTGCAAAAAAAAAAAAAGTCAAATATCCAATATACCTCAATATCAATCATGTAAAATGGTAGAATTAATTTAAGAACCAAAACATGCAAAAACACTACACCAAAAATTTAGCATTAGTTCTCTTACCAATTATTGAGGCACAATACTTTAGCATTATATGATATAGAAAATAGACCATCACAAAAATCATATGTATCATTACTATCACCACGCTTGAGCAATAAGTATTGAGTTATTTTTAAGTACCATTCAAATGACATTATAAATGTAAACAGTTCGTTACACCAAATATTAATATATCTGTTTCTTTTACTTTTTTTTTTGCCTCATTCCCTCTTAATAACAATATATATGAACACAACAGAGGAAAAGATGAAAAAACTTCCACTTATTGTTCATTTTCAATCAATCAAGTTGTCCCAAGTGAAAAATATACCATCAAAAAAAGCATCATGCTTAAATAAAAGCAGCACAATGTTTATATAATTGTTGAAATAATGCACCTCATACAGTCAGACCATGTTATGATAATAGAGCATTCATTGGATATACAATGTTCATTAGACATACTTATAAAGCTCGTGCTACGCGTTGGGAGTTATTTTTTATAATCTTTTTTGTTTTCTTCTTTCCTTTTTTTTAGGTAATTTTTATTTAGTTTTATAGATCAAAATGACTAAGAAAAAATATTTGTACAATCTCATGAGCAAAAAGATAACTAATCTTTTCCAATGCCCTTAATGATGGAAATTCTGGTAGACTATTCAAGAACTTTTCCTCTGTCATGGTTTGCATCAAGATACTGCAACAGATTTAAGAATCCTTACAAATTTTTAATAATAAATAATTAATGGGAATCCCCTACTTCAAAATAGTCTATCAATATTAAATGGACAAATTTATATGAAGAAATCTAAAAACAACTTATAGTTTTACATATCTCTCCTGATTGTAGCTTTAACCATAGCAATATCCATTCTCAGAAAATGGAAATATAAGACAATTAAAAACTCCCATAGTTAAAAAGATCATCAATACATAAATTTTTAACATAGTGAACTTAATATACTCAAGCTTGACCAAATGTAAGTAAATTTTAAAGTCCAAGGTTTAAAGATGTGTCCAAAAGCTAATAAATCTACTTATACCCTGACTTGTTTTTCATTTCATAGAAATAGCCAATGTAATCTTCTACATGCAATCCCTAAAAGGCCAAAGAATCATTAGATGATCTTTTTGAACCTGTCGGAAATAGTTGAAAGAATATCCATGTGGCCTTCTTAAAATCTCTTATAATCCAACAAAGAGCTAAAAAAGTTAGACGATAAATTAAAAACATGAATGTCTTTAAACTATAAATAAATAGGAACATACATAAACATATTTCCAAATTCATGTATGCAAAGCCCCAAAACTCTAACTTCAATCAATTCTTGAAACCATGAAAAATATAATGTATAAGAAAATACCTAAGAAACATAACAATGTCCAAAAGCAAGCTTAGAAGATAAAAATAAGAGCAGATTTATAATAAAATAAATGAGAGCAGATTTTTCATGAAGATTCTAATAACTTAAGAATTCCAAAAACTTTTCAACAATGATGGCACACTTATCAACAGTGTTCTCATAACTTTCTAAAAAATATACTCAAACTGCCTCATCATATATTTACTGGAAGAAAACATCAAAAAAGAATGGTCCAAGTAGAAGTATTAATTTACAACTCCAGTGGGTTGTCTGATAACATATAAACAATGATCCAAGTAGAAGTATATGCAAGCCCTTAATAAAACCTATATCAAAAGATAAGAAAATGCTCACTTGGGTATCACTTTTTTTTTTCCTCTGTGTAGCCGATCCATAATCACTCGAGTGGCTGCTCTCAGCATTGTTTTTAGCTGTGGTTTCAACCTTATGTATTATAGCAGATAGACTATGAGGAACACATCCATCAGCTAGCTGATAAAAAGTAAAACAAATACAAAAAGTTCAATCCAAGTTAAGTGCTTGATTTCAACCAACAAAAAACAGAACAAAATGTTGAGCATAGTCATACCATGTATTTTCTTCAAACATGCTGCCATAGTTTCCTCAACTCATTCCTTCGAACGGGCTTGATAAGAAAATCAATTGTCTTTTTTGCACTTCAAAACCATCCTAATGGAATTATATGATGTGATCACTGCTTTAGTCACCAAAAACAAATTAATTTATTATCTCTATATATAAAATCAAGGATAATTATTAAAATTTAAAAGGTAATATTAAAGATAGCAGAGCAACAACAAATTTTTAATTGAAATTACATACTTATAAGAGGAATGTTTTCAGAAATATCATGTTCCATGATCAAAGTAAGAAGCGTGAATCTGGATATCAACGGGAAGTCTACTTCAGTCAATATCATAATAAAGAGGAAAAATTAAACTACTAGTTTTAATTGGTAGATCTTCCTATTGGAAAATAATAAAATAAACATAAGAATCAGTACATGTCTATAATCATGTCATCTTAGAGATAATTTGAGAATGCAATTCAATCAAATACAATCATTGAAATAATCACCAATATCAAAAAATTAAAACACTTTAACTAAAATTCATAAAGAAACCGAAACCTAGAAAATCAAACCCAGAAAATGAGAGAACAAAGAGAAAACTTTTCAGCAATGTTGGCATACCTTATCAACAGTGTTCTCATAACTCTCCTACAGTATACTGAAATTGTCCCATCATCTATTTTACTGGAAGAAAATACCAAAAAGAATGAAGAATTAAATGAACTATTAATACCAGCAAATATTAGAACATGCAAGAAAAAGAATTAAAGTTAATAACAAAATTAAGAAGAAAAAAAAAAAGACAAACGAAACTCAAATAAACCTTACGACATGCAAAAATCTGCACATGCACACAATAAATAAAGAAGCAAAATTTCTGAACTGGAATTTGTTTGGAGTAAAACAACTTACCAAAAATAAGAACATAAAACCATAACTTTTGACAGAATGTATAGGAGTGCTTGATTGTGCCAAATTTAAGTGAATAACAATAGAATTTCAGTTCTAAGGGACTAGAACTCTATTAACTTTTATTGTAACTCTATCTCTGAGAACTGTAACTTAATGAAAATAACTTCTGAGGGCTCAATAACCCATTTGAATAAGAAACTCATCATCAAATATCATGTGTGAATTCAGCTAAGTAGGACAGCTAACATGAGCATCATCACCAACACTATCAACCATGTTGTTTGCTTTCTGTTTAATCCTAGTTGATTCTATATATGTTTGTGCCTCATAATAATAATAATAATAATAATAATAATAATAATAAATAAATAAATAAAAATAAATAAATAAATATATAAGCCTAAATGTCTTGTTTAATAATAAAATTAACACTTCAACTTAAATCGATAAAGAAATCAAAACCTAGAAAATCAAACCCAAAAAATTAGAGAACAAAGAAAAACAACTTGATTAGGATATCCCGACAGAGAGCAAAACTTGGGAAAAGTCATAGAAAATAAAAATTTTATTATGAAATATCAATGCAGTAAAAAACATGACACTCAAAACAAATAAGAAAGTTCAAACTCACTTCAAACTTAATCACCCAAATAAGTTCAGTAATTCTTGAAATAGATAAAAAAAGAAAATCAATCAAACATTTAAAAAACTTCAACAACTAATTAAAGTATCAGAATCAATTAAATTTTATTTTCGTTCCCGAAGGCCTTTCATGCATGGTCCTGCTTTCTATCCTCCATATGGCTATGGGAGGGTTCCAAGGTTCAGGTGGCCCATGAGATACAGGCCATATTAAGATGGATCTCAAGTTGTCAGACTCAGAAGCTGCAATCTGAAAAGACCATTACTTATAGTTTATAATGGTCATATTGTTGTTATATAATATGGAGGGAGAAAGATGAACTGCATTTTGCTTGCCAAAGGGCCGACCGGATTTTTCTCAAATTGTGAGTTTGCAAGAGTGTGATGGATCCATTAATTCGAGCTTGCCTATGCTTTGCTTCAACAGGGATATCACATAAATGAGGTAGAGATGCAAATGTTGTAGTGAAATATTATTTAAGAATTCCTGGTCGTAGATTGACCATTTAAATTTCTCAGTTTGGATGAGTTTAAAATGTTGGGGATTCATGTTTGCTAATGTGACGACTTTCTCATAGATCATAATGCATAGAAAGGTTAGCTTTCCAAAAAAAAAAATGTAATCAATAGAAAACCAAAAGACCTGAAAATGGGGAAGCTCTAGATTCTCCTTCAGTTTCCTAGCGATTTGCGTCATCCTGGCCGTCTACATGGCTGTTTCAACTTCGTCTCCCACGCTCGATTTCGGCAGCAACCATTTCCTCTCGATTAAATCGGAGTGCCGCGGATCCATCGCTGAGTGCCTGATGCTAGGCGGGGAGGAATCCTCGGACTTCGATGCCGAGTTTGCCATGGGCTCTGAGATCAATAGGCACATTTTAGTGACGACTCGATACATAAGATACGGTGCGCTGAGGAGAAACACGGTGCCATGCTCGCAACAGGGAGAAACATGGTCTCCCTTGAAGCTCGATACATCTGCCCTCTTTCCCTCTCTTTTTTTTTTTTTTCTCTCGGTTGTTTTTCCTTGTCTCTCTTCCCTCTCCACTTTCTCCTTTCTTTTTCCCTAATCTCCAAATCTTTCTTTTCTCTCTCTACTTCTCAAACCTTCTTTTCTTTCTTTACGTTTCTCTGTTTGTTTTTGAAGACTTGGTTTTATTTGTTTTGTTTCTTCACATACTTGCTGGACATATGTTAATTTTTTAGGTCTCTAGAAATTCTTTTAATAGATAGTAGTCGTATAGATTATATAGAATTTTATTTTTAATGTAAAAAACTTAAAAAAATAAAGAAAATAAAGTACAAAGAAAAGAAAGAAGAGAAAGTGAAGTGCTGTGATGTGCACTTCACTTTATCTTCCTTTTAATTTTTAAATTAAAATTAAAAAAAATAAATAAATTAAAAGGGATAAACAGTATCTTTTTAATAAATTATGCAAAATATGTCATGAACTGGGTCACAACACAAACACATAAATTTTTTTTCAAATTAAATCACAATGACAAACAATGTAAAATATGAGATAAATTAAGACATGATACGAATACAAAATAGGAAAAATAATTAAAAACAACTCAAAAAATAACACGAATACACGAACTTGTAAAAATATACATAAAATAAATTATTAATATGTAAAAATTTATATAAATTTATTATACATTGAAAAACAAAAAAAAAATAATAACACGAACATTAATACATTACAAACACACACAAAAAAATTTTAAATTGAATCACTATGAAAAATTATGTAAAATATGTCATAAATTGAGACACGACACGAATACACAAAATTTTCTCTAAATTGAATCACAATAAAAAACTAAGTAAAATATGAGATAAATTGTGACACGACATGACACGAACACAACATAGGACGTATATAAATATATATAAAACGAATTATTAACGTGTAAAAATTATATAAATTTATAATGTTTTAAATATAAAAAATAATATATACGAACATGTAAAAATATATATAGAACGAAGTATTAACATGAAAATATCTATCAATTTATAATATTTTATATAAATTATTAATGTGTAAAATTAATACACGAACTTGTAAAAAACTTTCTCATTTTTTTCTCTTTCTTTCCTTCCTTCGGTCACTCTTTCTTCTTTTTTTTCTTTTTCTTTTTTCCTCTCTCCTTTCTCTCTCTCTCTCTGTCTTTCCCTTAACACTTAAAAACAAAAAAAAAAGGAGAGGCGACGTGGATAGCTTCAATTGGCATGAAAACATTCTAAATTTATATATAGGATTATTGTTTAATTTTATATCCATATCTTGGTAAAAGAATGACTTAAATATTCGGTATCAAACCGGTATAAGATTTTAATGGGTAGTGCATATCTAATTGGTTTTTTATAGTAATATTCAAATTTAACCGAGTAATTAACGAATTCGAATATCATAAAAATTAAATGAATTTGAATACGGATATCTCAAAAGTAATGAGTATCCAATCCGTTGACATCCCTATATAATACCATGTTTTTAACCGAACTATATTTAAGTACTTTTTATTTGAGGCCTAATTAAATATTCTCTAATAAGTATATAAGTAGATATCATAAAAAATATGCTAATATAAATTCGAATTGACTTGTGCTTAAATCTTACCTTGAAAACAGGGATGAGCATTGGGTTTTTTGCTCTCTTCATGTGCATATCATGGTCGTTTTTGGTGTTTAACCAAAGAAAGACTGTCAAACTTGTTGGAATATGGCTTGAATATGGCTCAAAGTCACCTATGGTGGCTTACCACCAATAATGGAGCTACCACTTGCACCACTTGCACCACCAATAATGGAAGCTACCACTTGCAAATGGATGGTGGCTACTTTAGCCACCACTTGCAATGTGTTCCCACCAAGATAGGTGGTGGAAGGTGGCTATGGTGGCTGCCACTTGCTTAGTGTTCACACCTTGATATTTTGGCTATAAATAGCCATGTAGAGTAGAGTTGAGTAGAGTTGAGTTAAGTTGAATTGAGTTGAAGAAATTACTCTGTGTTTATAGAGTAATTCTGGTATTGTGTTGAGTTGTGAGTTCAGTGCTTGTATAGCACCTTGTATTCGGTATATGTTTATACTCCATCTCCATTAATACAAAGCTTCAAGCTCATCCTCCCGTGGATGTAAGCACACTTGCTGAACCACGTAAAATATTTGTTGTTTTTCAGTGTGTTTAAACTGGTTTTCGTAATCTCGATTCAGTTCCGCACAACAAATTGGTATCAGAGCCAAATTTTACGTAAAACCGAGTTTGTTCGATTCTGTCCGTTTTTCAAAAGTGCTCCAATTTGTGTTTTGAAAATACCAGGTTGAAGAGGTCGTCGAGAGGAGTGCAGCAGAATCAACCGGAGCACCAGAGGAGGCCGCACGCGCCCACACGCGCCGCCAGAAGAAGCGCCCACGCGCCCCACGCGCCGCACGCGCCTCCAGAGGTTGCAGACGCGTGACACCCACGCGCAGCACGTGCCACACGCGCCTCTAGAGGTTGAAGACGCGTGAAGCCCACGCGCCCCACGCGCCGGCCACCAAACAGCTCCACGCGCCGTCGCACGCGCCGCCGTACGCCGCCCACGCACCGCCGTAGCTCCGATCAACTTTTTCGGGCTATTTTTTGAGCCGTTCCCGAACACTATTCCGAGACTTTTCCGAGCCGGTTGAGCTAAACCGAGTCTATTTCGAGCCACTTGCAGAATATTCACCGTGTGTCCAAAATTTACACAGTTGGACCCGTTCCTGGCTATTTCGACTATTCCGGACTCAACCGCGGCATCCGTTTTTCCATACAGGTACCGAAAAAACTCTGAGTTGGTAATTTTGTTTTATTACCATGGCAGAATCATTGCAGACAACTGAAACAACCAGTAGCGCACCATCAAGTTCTTACATCAGAAAGAACTCGATGACCACTGCAAAGTTCGGGGTGGAGAAATTTGATGGCACCACCAACTTTGGCATGTGGCAGTGCGAAGTTCAGGATCTGTTATTCCGAGAGGGTTCATATATCGCTCTGGAAGACAGGCCCAGAGATATTTCGGAAGATGACTGGAAGTTTGTCAACCGTCAGGCTTGTGGCACAATCCGGTTATGCCTAGCCAAGGACCAGAAGTACTTTGTCATGAGAGAGAATAATGCAAAAACTCTCTGGAAACAACTCGAGGACAAGTACATGACAAAAAGCATGGAGAACGGACTCTATCTGAAGAAAAAACTGTTCCGCTTCCAGTATATGCAAGGTATCACCATGCAGGAGCATCTAGTAAGTTTTAACAAAATCTAGATGCAAATATCTCTGATGAAGATAAGGCTCTTACTCTGTTAAATTCCTTGCCTGATAGCTATGATCATTTAACCACTACACTGTTATATGGTAAAAATGAGATAGAATATGTTAATGTTAGTAATGCTCTGGTGAATAATGAGTATCGGAAAAAGGATCAGCATGATCACCAGAATACTGCACCAGAAGCTTTAACTGTGTACAGAGGCAGGACGAACAACCAAGGAGCCGGAGAAAACAAGCGAGGTAAATCCCGTTCAAAGAGGGGATCATCAAAAACACGACTCTCAAGGGACGAGTGTGCCTATTGCCATGAGAAAGGGCAATGGAGGAGAAACTGTCCTAACATGGAGAGGTCGATTGTGAGTGTAGCTCAAGAATCTGAGGGAGAGGAAGACTCTGCATTTACGATTTCCACAACAACATACTCTTCAAATCGATGGATTCTGGATTCCGGATGTTCCTACCACATGTGTCCGAACCTAGAGTGGTTCTCAAACTTCAAGGAGTTTGATGGAGGGATTGTCCTTATGGGCAATGACAATACTTATCACACTAGAGGCATCGGAACGATTCGACTAAAAGTGCATGACGGTACAATCAGACAACTTACAGATGTAAGGTATGTCCCTGATCTCAAGAAGAACCTCATATCACTGGGGGTCTTAGACTCAAATGGTTACAAGGTGACCATTCAGAATGGAGTCCTGAGAGTTGTACGTGGAGCATTTTTAGCAATGAAGGGTTCTATGAAGGGAAATCTATATCTCCTTGAAGGAGAAACTGTGACCGGTAGAGCAGCAGTCTCCCACAACAATGGAAGAAGATGATCGAGCGGGAGAAAGCTCAAGAGACTAAGATCTGACAACGGTGGAGAATACAAATCAGATCCACTGAAGGAAATCCGTCAGAATGATGGGATAATCCAACACTTCACTGTTCCTGGCACTCCCCAGCAGAATGGAGTTGCAGAAAGGATGAACCGAACTTTGGTTGATAAAGTTCGCTGCATGTTATCCCAGTCGGGCTTGAGCAAAGCATTTTGGACAGAGGCTTTACTGTACGCCTCCCACATTATCAACAGACTACCCTCCACTGCAATTGATGGGAAAACTCCCATAGAGGTGTGGTCCGGACATTCTGCCACTGATTATGATCGGCTTCGTATTTTCGGATGCCCAGCATATTTTCACGTAAGTGAATCAAAACTGGATCCTAGAGCCAAGAAAGCTGTCTTCATGGGCTTTAGTGAAGGAGTAAAGGCATTCCGACTGTGGAACCTTGAGTCAAAGAAAGTCATCGTAAGCCGAGATGTTGCCTTTGACGAATCTGTAATGCTGAAACTGTCAACTCCAGAGAATGTGAACCATGATTCTCTAAAGCAGGTGGAGTTTGAATCAGAAGATGCTGGTCAAAATTTCGATGAATCTGAACCAGAATCTGATGACACCTTAACTGAAGTTGAGGAGTCATCACCGGAAATCATTCAGCAACCTGAATCAGTTGCCACCAGCAGACCAAAAAGACATATTCGGAAACCTGCTCGGTACACAGACATGGTGGCATACGCCCTTCCAATAATTGATGATGTCCCGAGTAATTACAAAAAAGCTGTAAACAGCCCTGAGCATGCCTAGTGGAAGGAGGCGATGGATGAAGAGATGACATCACTTCATCAGAATTAGACTTGGAAGTTGGTTCCACTTCCAACACTCAAAAGAACAATTGGGTGCAAATGGGTCTTTGCCAAAAAGGAGGGTGCTACCGGCAAAGACAGTATCAGATACAAAGCCAGAAAGGAATAGACTACAATGAGGTATTGTCACCTGTTGTTAAGCATGCATCTATTCGGATATTATTGGCTTTGGTAGCACAATATGACCTTGAGTTAGTTCAACTTGATGTGAAAATTGAATTCCTCCATGGTTCCTTAGAGGAGGTAATTTATATGACTCAACCAGATGGTTTTGGAGTCCACGGTCGTGAAGACTAGAAAAGCAAGTTGAAAAGGTCACTGTATGGTCTGAAACAATCCCGTGACAGCTGTACAAACGGTTGGACTGTTTCATGACATGATCAGAAGTACACACGCAGTCAATTGAATCACCGTGTTTATTTCCGGACACTTCAAGATGGATCATTTGTCTATCTGCTGAAAAAGGCAAGGTGGAGATCGACAGGCTGAAGGCTCAACTGAGCTCAGAGTTCGAGATGAAGGATCTTGGAGAAGCCAATAAATTATTGGGAAGGAGATCAGAATAGACAGAAAAATTTGACTCAGGCTCATTGCATTGATGGATCATTCCAATGCAGTAGGTGCCTTGATGTGTGTATGAAATCTGAAGGAGGAAGCTCTGTTCAGTAAATTCTCTCTGTGGATTTTCGCCAAGGTGGAGATTATTGGAATATGGCTTGAATATGGCTCAAAGTCACCTATGGTGGCTTACCACCAATAATGGAGCTACCACTTGCACCACCAATAATGGAAGCTACCACTTGCAAATGGATGGTGGCTACTTTAGCCACCACTTGCAATGTGTTCCCACCAAGATAGGTGGTGGAAGGTGGCTATGGTGGCTGCCACTTGCTTAGTGTTCACACCTTGATATTTTGGCTATAAATAGCCATGTAGAGTAGAGTTGAGTAGAGTTGAGTTAAGTTGAATTGAGTTGAAGAAATTACTCTGTGTTTATAGAGTAATTCTGGTATTGTGTTGAGTTGTGAGTTCAGTGCTTGTATAGCACCTTGTATTCGGTATATGTTTATACTCCATCTCCATTAATACAAAGCTTCAAGCTCATCCTCCCGTGGATGTAAGCACACTTGCTGAACCACGTAAAATATTTGTTGTTTTTCAGTGTGTTTAAACTGGTTTTCGTAATCTCGATTCAGTTCCGCACAACAAAACTGAGGGAGAAATACTTTAAGCAAAATGGTGACATTTTGCTGCGGGAACAACTTTCAAAGGGCGAAGGTTACGGTGAAATCGTTAAAATATTGCTGCCGATGAACTCGAAAAGGCAACAAACAATTATCATGAAAGCAGAATTTTAGGACAAGGAGGGCAGGGAACAGTTTACAAAGGAATACTACCTGGCAATCGGATCGTTGCCATAAAAAAATCCAAAATCGGAGATCAAAGCCAAGTTGAACCATTCGTTAATGAAATACTTGTGTTCTACCAAATCAACCACAGGAATGTTGTCAAACTCCTAGGATATTGTTTGGAGACTCCCGTTCCTTTGTTAGTCTATGAATATGTGACTAACGGCACCCTTTTTGACCACCTGCACCGTAGAAGATATCAGTTTATCATATAGTAATTTATCAATTAACACCTGATAATATCTTCTTATCTATTTACCTCATTAGATAATTGTTTAGCAACTGATAATTATTTCTTATATATTTATTCTATTAGATAATTATTGTAAATTATTATCTCTTCTATTAAATAGATCTACAGTTGTATATAAATAGGTATCAAGTGTAAATGAAAATCATCATTGTTTGTCAAGTTCTTTTATGGTATCAAGAGCCAAGAGCCTAATCGCCTAGTCAAGTTCTTTTATGCACAATGTTGCTGGTGCCTCTTTTCTTCCATGGGAAACTCGTTTGCGAATCGCCACAGAAACGGCAGAAGCCCTTTCTTATTTGCACTCGGCTGCTTCTGTTCCGATCATTCATCGAGACATCAAGTTGGCAAACATACTCTTAGATGACAATTACGCCGCAAAAGTTTCTGATTTCGGAGCTTCGAGATTGATCCCATCCGACCATAATTGTGCAAGGAACTTTTGGTTACTTGGATCCTGAGTACATGCATACAGGTCTATTGACTGGAAAAAGTGATGTCTAATTGTCTATAGCTTTGGGGTTGTGCTTATAGAGTTACTAACAGGACAAAAAGTGGTTTGTTTTGAAAGATCAGAAGAGAAGAGAGTTCTGGCTATGTACTTCGTTTCTTTGATGAAAGAGGATCGCCTGATTGACATTCTCGATCTTCGGGTGCTTAATGATGCAAATGTTGAGCAGCTTAAGGAAGTAGCAGCTTTGGCTAGGCAATGTGTGAGAGTGAAGGGAGTGGAAAGGCCGACTATGAAGGAGGTTGCCCATGAATTGGCAGGATTGCAGGCAGTGGGGAGGTATCATTGGGGTAAAAGTAAAACCAATTTGCAAGCAGAAGGGGCAGAGTACTTGCTTGGTGAATTGAGCAACAGTTGTGGTGATTATGCTACTAGCAGCTCCATGAGGTATGACAGTATTAAAAACCAAGTTGCCTTTGAAATTGGTGGTGCCCGATGAAAATTGAACTATTTTCTGCTATTTTTATTTATTTTGCTTGCTGTCAGGAATTTTGTTCTTTAGAGTTTAGATAGACTTGATCTGATTGATACGTAGTCAGCTATGCCTGGAACAGGAAGCAGTTATTCTAGCAATTTCTTTGTCTTTTATTTTATTTTTATTTTTTGTATCCCTGCAAATTTAAAGCAGAGCTTTCATTGTACCAATCTTTGATGCAAACTACTCTTCGAAACTATCTTATTACCTTCTTTGTTGCGTAAATCATGATCATAGACTATGTTATTCGGATTTTTTATTTTTTAAAAAATATTGACAGATATTCGAATATGAATATGAGAGTATGATCCTTCAAATATATGAAGAAAAAAAACTTTTAAAAAATTGAATATACTCGTATCGAACACATATCCGTATAACATAGTGATAAATCCAAGGCTCCATTCTTTACTTCTCTGCCTCCGAATCACTTGAATTTTCATTAAGATTTCGTTTAGTAAATATTTTTATTTGTGCTTTTTACTATTTATCCTTTTTTTTTTAAGCAAAAGAAAAAGCATAAATATAGAAAATTTATGTTCAAGTTATGCGTTCATATTGTAGAACGACCAATTCTTTGTACAGCAGCGTGACATGAATATATTAGCGTCCTTGGATTTGACATGATGAGTTGAGAAAATTCCATAGAATCATCTGCTCAGAAAATTCTAATTTCTTCATAGTTTGGTGATGCTATTATCTGCACAAGTAAAAATGACATCTTGGCTATTTGGTAATTTAATAAAAAGAATAATGCAAATTCAACTATGCGTCTGGAAAAAGAAAAGTTTGATTTAATGAAGTTAGTAAACATGAAAAAAAAAACTCTTTTAAAAGGCTAATTTGGCATATATTAGAAATATATGTTAAAGATTATTTATTTATCAAAAACATGTAATCAATTTTATGAAATATGATTTAATGAAGTTTGTAAACATGAAAAAAAAAAAACTCTTTTAAAAGGTTAATTTGGTATATATTAGAAACATCAGTTAAAGATTATTTTTTTTATTAAAAATATGTAATCAATTTAGATTTGTTCAAGAATTGGGTTATCTGTCCAAATCCGAAGATAGGCCTGATATTTGAGAGGGTTTGGGCAAAAATATTAAGTCCGAAATATGGGCTTCGGCAAAAAAAATGAGGCCCATTTAGAAAATGGGCCGGATCTTGACTCCAACAATCAAGACTCGAACCCGTACCGGATCGGATTTAAATAAATACATGTGATGTTAATACCATAATTAAACTTGAACAAACCCGACTCAGGAACACCTCTAAATCATTTTTATAAAGTCTGATTTAATGTAGTTAGTAAACATGAAAAACAGCTCTTAGGGCCCAACCAGCATGACGATCACTAGTTCACTACTTCTATTCCAACTCTTGATACGTTTAAATGAAAATGAAAACCAAATTGACTTCTTAATTTATGAAATTGTTACTTAATTTGATGCATACACCTTTATT
The DNA here is from genome assembly GCA_030761205.1 of Fremontodendron californicum. Taxonomy (NCBI): domain Eukaryota; kingdom Viridiplantae; phylum Streptophyta; class Magnoliopsida; order Malvales; family Malvaceae; genus Fremontodendron; species Fremontodendron californicum. The sequence continues at coordinate 5,110,177 of JAULJL010000043.1, forward strand.
TATTTAATAATAATTGCAATAGTTTACTAACCAAATTGTTTATCATTTGATGTACAAATTTCCATTGCCGATAACCATTTAATTAGTCAAACGAAATGGATTTGATAAATGCAAATGCATCAGTTGAAGTGTCAATAATTAATAACACTATATAATACTCGCGTTTCGGTGTAGAATGTTATCGAATTTAAATTGATATTTCATAATAAATTTGGAAGATTAAAAAGCAAGAGGAGTATAATTTAGAAAAATAATAACTTCTATCCTTATACGATACTTGGTATAAAATTGAGAGTTATTTGAATATGATCAATTAGATCTGGTAATTTCAGACACAACATAATCATACGATACGAATATAACATGAGAAAAATAATTAAAACACGACATGACACAAAAAATAACATGAACATGAAACAAATACACGAATATGTCAAAATCTACATAAAACGAATTGTTAACGTGTAAAAATTTATAATATTTTAAACACACGATAAAATAACACGAACATGTTACGGACATACAATTTTTCTCTAAATTGAACCATTATAGCAAATTATGCAAAATATGAGATGAATTGAGATACGACATGAACACACAAATTTTTTTCTAAATTGGATCACCATGACAAACTATGTAAAATATTTGAATAAATTGAAACACGACACAAACACATGAAAAAAATAATTAAAATATGGCACGACACGAAAATAACATGAACACAACACAAATACACGAACGTGTCAAAATCTACATAAAATGAATTATTAACATGTAAAAATTTATATAAATTTATAATACTTTGAACACACACAAAAATAACATGAAAAATAATATGAATACGAACGAATATCCGAACGTGTCAAAATCTCCATAAATGAGTTATTAACATGTAAAAATTATATAAATTTACAATCTTTTGAACGGACGAAAATAACACGAACATGACACGAATACGCGAACGTGTCAAAATCTACATAAAATAAATTATTAACGTATAAAATTGTATAAATTTATAATATTTGAACACAAAAAATAATACGAACACAAAAACGACACGAACACATAATTTTTCCTCCATTTTTTTCTTTCTTTTTTTTCCTTTTCTTTCTTTCCTTCTTAATTAAAAAAAAAATTAAAAATACCTAAACTAACCCTCCCAACCCCATAATACCCTTGATTAATTGTCAACTAACCTTAAATTCAAAATTATCAATTCTCTTCTCTCATTGATTTTGGGATTGTTTTATATTAAGTTATAGATAACATGAAGAAGTGACGATTGAACGTAAAATCATAGTCTTCTCGCCAAAGTACTAAATTAAAGAAAAAATAAGGTAAATTTTAAGTGTCGTAATGGGTGATACTGATTAAAGTAATAATTAAAGAAAGAAATTTATATATATATGGTATTTTAACTATTATTAATTAAAGAAAAAATAAATAAATTTTATTGTTTATATGAATATATATAGACCGATCCATAGGTCCGATCTAAGTAGGCACAATTTTTTTCTATTCGAATTCGACCTCATCTATAAATACTTCTAACCACATAATAAGAAAAGTGTTAACTCTTGAAATTCCAATTGATGATTAGAAATGGTGGTTGGAAACCAAGAAACTATGGACTGTGACATGAATTTAGTAGTGGCAATTTGTATTGGCAGTTGGTATTATTTCTTTTCTCCTTCATAGATGAAAATAGCAAATCAATTTTCAGGCTGAAGAATTAAAAGGTAGAAGCTCCGAGTAAATCCCCAATTGCTAACAACCATTTAGTTGACCTAAGTGGTAGAAGCTACGGGTTGATAAATGTAATCGATCTAGTTTTAACTAAGATATATGGATTTTATTTTTGTAAAGGCAAAAAGAATTTCATTTTTGTTGATAAAAGAAATAAATACAAAGAACCCGGTAAAAAGGTACCAAATTTGAAGTATTTCCAAAGAAATGTTTCCAACTTATACAAGGGCAGACTAAACTACACAAGTTTAAAGAAAAATTAAAGATGTATCAAAATTGAAAAAGAAATGAAAAATTATGGACAGAAGAATCATTGCACAGTTACAAATTAAAAGATATAATTAATATTGTTTTTAACAACGAGCGTCAGAGTGTTGTTACTGATAATTCGAATGAATCAGAAATTTTTCTTAAATATAGACATTGTTTTAAATTTAGATAAATGAGAAATCTTAACGAGAGCTTATTACTATAATGCGAGAGTTTTGAAAAAGTATTCGCTTTTTGTTATAGCAAGTGGCAACAAGTACAACTCTGAATTAACTTTATAATATTTTTTTTGGATAAGTAAGTGTTTTATTTATCCAGAAAGCAGTTAAACTGCTACATCCAACATCATGTGCAACATGTACTTAAATCTATACATACTTAAACAATACTTGAACAAAACTTAAGATCACTAATCAATCAGGAAACAATAGCAACATACTTCAGCAATACTTAAAGCTATTCCAGAATGGACAAAGATCCTAGGAAAAAAGTGACAGTCCCCAATCTGCATCCAATCTTCGGTTCACTTCATCAGGATTAATGTTCTTGAGCCCCAACAATCGCATTCTGATGATCTCTTTTATCTGCTCAATGATGGCTCCTTGTGAGGATTGAAGGCGATTAAAACACCTATTATTTCTCTCCCTCCAGATCGAGTAAAGAAAGGCACTCCATGATAAACGCAAAATAACAGAAATGAGAGTTTTTCCTCTGATTCTGTTTACTGCCCATTGCAGCTCTGCTTGCCAGCTCCTTATGCTTCTATGAAGTTGACATAAGCATAGTATATGCCCCCAGATTTCCTTTGAATAGTCACATTCAAAAAATATATGATTCCGGATTTCTTGCTCAGTTTGACATAGCTCACATTTGCCATCCACCTCCATGCCCCATGACATCAATCTGTTCTTTGTAGGCAGTTTGTCCAATATAGCCATCCAAGCTACCAGTGCATGTTTAGGAATATGAAATGGAAACCAGATCAGTTTATCCCACTCCACCTTGTCCTGCCTAGGCCTGAGATCATTCCAGACTTTAGCCACCATAAATCTGTTCCCAGGGAACTTCTAAGTTAGAGCACCATTCTGGTTGGAGGTGAACCTCAAAGCCAAAGCCCTCAGCTGAAGCATTTTACGCCATGTCCAGCTGCTTCCTGGGGAAGGTTGAACCTGCCACACTGTTCTTCCTTTCAGCACATAGGCATGAAGCCAGGCAATCCACAATGAACCTGCCTGAGAGAGAAGTTCCCATAGGTGCTGAATAATGCAAGCCTTATTCCATATGCCCAAGTCTTTTAATCCAAGACCCCCCTCTGACTTTGGACAGCAAATGGAACTCCATTTGACTCTTGCTCCCTTAGCTGAGTCATCTCTTCCTTTCCAGAAGAACCTGCTGCATAATTGATTAATTCTTTTAAGAACAGCCTTAGGCAATACAAAGTGCCTGCACCAAAAATTGGACACATTAAAAAGAACAGATTGAATGAGCTGAAGCCTTCCTGCATAGGATAACATGCGTGCTGCCCAGCCATTGATTCTCTGAGTAATTCTATCGATCAAAGGAGAACAATCCTTTTCAGAGAGTCTTCTTGTGACCAAAGGGATCCCAAGGTACCTAACAGGTAGTTTGCCAAGTTTAAACCCTGTCAACTCTTGCATCTCAAGTAGAGTGGTCCTACTAACACCAGAGGAGAAGACTTCACTCTTGGAAGGGTTTAGTTGCAAACCAGAAATGGTATAAAAATAATGGAGAATACCCTGTATGCCCACAACAGAATCCAAGTTACCCTTTGCAAAAATCAGCAGATCATCTGCAAAGCACAGGTGAGTAAGCTTGATTCTGTGACATTTAGGATGGTAGCTGTAAACTCCATGAAGAGCCCCTGCATCCAGAAGTCTGGATAAAACATTCATAGCAATGACAAAAAGATAAGGAGAGAGAGGGTCTCCCTGCCTTAACCCCTTTGCTCCTTCAAAGTACCCTACTAATCCTCCATTAAGAGAAATTGAGAACTTTGGGGAAGTGATGCATGCCTTGATCCATCCTATGAACTTATCAGGCAATCCATAAACTGATAAAACAGTGAGAATGAAGTCCCAATTTAATGAATCAAAAGCTTTTTGGAGATCAATCTTCATTGCAAAACGGGGGGATAATGTTGCTCTTCCATACCCTTTGACCAGTTCCTGAGCCATGAGAATATTATCTGAGATGCTTCTCCCTGGTATGAAGGCACTCTGATTGCTGGAGATCATAGTAGGAAGGAGTGGAGTGAGCCTGGCAGTGATGATCCTGGTAATACATTTATAAATGACAGAGCAGCATGAAATAGGCCTGAAGTCCTTCATATGATTAGGATTCTGGAATTTTGGGACAAGAGCAATACATGTAGAGTTAAAGACTGATATCCTGCTCCCTGATTGAAAGAAGGATAAGATTGCTGCAGTGACATCCTCTTCCACAATAGGCCAAGCAGTTTTAAAAAACTGTGCAGTGTATCCATCTGGCCCTGGGGCTTTGTCCCCATTCTGCTCAAACATGGCTCTTTTCACCTCCTCTTTTGTAACAGCCTTAGCTAAATTGTCCTTAGCTTCAGCAGGCAAGGCAGGCTGAATAAGTTCAGTAAGAAGCTCCCTAGGGCAGTCTGTGACCTGTTTGTCCTCAGTCCCAATCAACTTCTGAAAGAACCTTACAGCCTCCTTTGAAATTTGGCCAAAATCTTCCAACTTTCTTCCCTCATCATCATAGAGGACTCTGATGGATTGCTTGCTATGCTTTGCTGACACCATTTTATGGAAATAATGAGTGTTCTGATCCCCCTCCTGCAGCCATTTTATCCTTGATTTCTGCCTGTAATAACTTTCCTCAGCCTTTTGGAGTTCCATCAATTCTGCATAAAGTCTTCTTTCTGTTTCAACAAGAGTATTAGATGGCCTTTGATGTAGATTGATCATCTGCATGCTCTCCAATTCTTGCCTTTTATCTTGAACCTTCCCTGAAATGTTGCCATATATGGCCAGGTTAAATGCCCTCAGTACTGCCTTTAATCTCTTCAATATGTGGAATAGTGTGGTCATAGGATTGCCAATGAAAGGCTCTTGCCAAGAGTTTTCCACAATGTTCAGGAACTCTGGATTCCTAGTCCAGAAATTAAAAAACCTAAATGGCTTTGGGGGAGAATGAGCAGTCAAGTTCATCTTTATGTATGCTAGGCAGTGATCAGAAACCATTGGAGCCAAAAACTCAACAAATGAGTGAGCAAACTGTGTATGCCAGCAATCATTCACCAAAACCCTATCAAGCTTTTTAGCCAAGTAAGCATCAGTTTGGTGGTTGGACCAAGTGAATGCTGGTCCAGTACTGGTATGATCAAACACTGATAGCTGTGTCAAGCAGTCCTGAAAATCCTTCATATCAGAGGTAAGCATGTAGGAGCCATTGAAATCTGAGCTTTCCTGTGGTCTTGCTATAACATTGAAATCTCCAGCCAAAAGCCAAGGAGAACCATCAATTCTGCCTTGAATGTCCTGAAGATGGTGCCAAAGCCTTCTTCTACTTATGCCTTCATTGCTTCCATAAATTGCTGTAATGTAGAACCTGGTAGAATTATAAGTGGTGCAGCATGTAATGCTCTGATCAGATGTTGCAATAAGATCAACCTGCATCTGATTTCTCCATAGGAACCATATTCTCCCATTATAAGCTTCTAAGTAGTTGTGATGTAGCTTCCATCCCTGAAAGAGCCTATCTACTATAGCTGGCATGTTTTGTTGTTTCACTCTTGTTTCCAGTAAGCAAACAAGGTCTGCCTTCAGGCAGTTTATTCTCTGTATAATACTTTTCTGCTTTTGAGGGTTGTTTAGCCCCCTAGTATTCCACACTATAAAATTCATGAAAGTTGAGGAGGGGTCACTCCAGAGGCAGGTAAAACTGCCTTACCTCTTTTCCCCTTGTCAATGGGCCCTTTCTTCTTATTCTTCAAGGCTTTCATCAAGTCTGCAACTCCTGCTGCTGCTGCCCTTTGCTTCTTAGGAGAGTTTGGAAGGATTTCCACCAATTGTTCCTCTTCTCTCCATTGCTCAGAGCCACTAGTTTGTCCAGGGTCTACATTTGTCCTCTCTGAGTCACTCAGGATGTCAAATCTGTTTTGGGAACCAGCTAATACTGACTTATTGCTTTTCTGTATGCTTCTGCTTCCACTCCCTTTACTGCCCTCATTAACTTCTGTTTCCTTCATACTTGCCTCTTTCTGTTCTTGAGCCATAGGCAGGGCACTGCTTTCAACTTCTACGCTGCTTGTAGCCTGTGCATCATGTTTTGACAGTTCTGCTTTAGGCCCCTCCTTTGGAATCCAAACTTTGGTAGCCCCTACAGGCTGTTTGGTGCAATTTCTGTCTGTATGCCCAAACAAATTGCAATGCTTGCATTTTGGAGGGTACCAAGGGATATCCACAACAACATTTGCAATAGTGCCATCACATAACTCAACATTAATACATTTTGGGATGGGGACATCCACTGCAATCTCCACACATACCTTTGCATAAGCCAATCTCTGTTGGCTGGCAGTGATTCTATCCATATACAATGGAGTTCATAGGGCACTAGCAATATAGCTGAGGCCACGTCTGGTGTACAATTCCAGAGGAACTCCTCCCAAATGGATCCAAACAGGTAATTTCTTCAAATTAAACTCTAATGATTTCATACCTGGCTCCCATTTTCTCAGAATGAGTGGCTTATTCTGAATGTGCCAAGGTCCCTGCTCAAGAACCCATTCTCTGGTGTCAGCATTCAGAAATTGAATTAGGTATAAGTTCAGGCCAGCAGATTTGATCACCACTGCTCCATTCTTTCCCCATAACATGTTGGCAAGTCTCTGAAATGTGCTGAGGTTTGGTGCCTTGCCAACAAACTGCGCCACGACTGAGTTCATCCACACAGTTGCTCCTTCTTCAAAAACCTCAGCTGGAGGTTTGACGGTGATGGATCCATTTGATTGTTGAGGTGGGAAAAACAGCAACGATTGATCGGAGGAGATTGTGAAGAGCTTCTTCCAATCAAAAGTGGTCTTGTCTGATGCCACGTCAGCAAAGGTGGTTGTAACTAACTTTGCTGGAATGTGCAAGCGCTCCGTAACTGTCTCACGATCCTCTCGAACATTGGATAATTCAGTATTTGGATCACCATTGATGAGATCATGAGAACCTGGTTCGTTGTTGAGAGCAACAGCAACCACTGTAGAACCTTCTTTTCTCATGCCAGGATCCATACTCTTCATCTGTTCCAAAAGAGCCTCAGCATCCTCTTTCTTGAAACACAACCCAAGTGATTTTTCAGTTGAAACACCCGAAATGAACGCGAATTCCTCCTCTGAAATACTGAAAGCATAAACCGGAACCCCAACCAATCTCTCAAGGCAGCCGCTTTTTTTTTTTTTTTTTTTTTTTTTCAAATCAATCTGTTTTTTTTTTTTTTTCAAATCAATCTTCCATACCTCAGCATCCTCTTCCCGTTCTCAGGTCCCGCTCTTACTCCGGCTCAGACTCCAAGTCCAGTTCTCGCTCTCGGTCTGTGTCCCGCTCCAGATCTGCTTCCCCGTCTAGCTCTCGATCTCGGTCCAGATCTTCCTCCAAAGTCCAGCTCAGATCTGCGATAATTGTAGCACAGAACCGGTTTCCGTTCGATGCGCAACCGATAATTTGGTGCTTTGTCAAGAGTGTGATTGGGACGCGCACGGTAGTTGCTCTGTTTCAGCCGCACACGATCGTACCCCTGTGGAAGGGTTTTCTGGTTGTCCCTCGGCTCTGGAGATGGCTTCGGCTTGGGGATTCGATCTCGAAGAGAAGAAACAGTCAGATCAGAGCTGGAACAGGTGTCACCAAGAGTTGATGATGGTACCTTACGAGAGTTTTGGCTATGGGGAGATGTTGCAGAAGCAGAATCACGGGAGTGGGAGTTTTGGCTATGGAGATCTGCACTTTAGTTTTGGCTATGGAGTAGTTGTAACTTGTACGAAAGCTGAAGAAAGCCTGAAGCTTTGGAAATGGAGAAGTACTTTGGGAATAATTATCTTATTTCTACTTTTGTGTATATCGTTGTGTTTTCGTGGCTTGTGTGATTCGATCGGAGGAGTGAAACACTCATGGCAGCAGGTCGAACTTGAAGGTAGGAGGGGAGAGGCTGAGATTCAAAACAGGGCTGACTGGCGGCAGGCGCATGATAAGAGGGCGGCGATGCGTTGAACTTGAAGCTTGAAGGATGAGGAAGACAGAACTTGAAGTTTGAACTGCTGATTTATGAAATCAGATCTGCAAAAATTCGTTGTAGGGAAACTCTTTGCTCTGCATCAAATCTGAAAGTGCTGATTTATAATATTGGTGCAAAGTCAAGCGTTGATTTATTTAGTCTTAGACTCCACTTGTTCGAACCTATGTAATAAATAAAGGACAGTGATATATGTACTTAAATATCATCATTTTGAATACGATATAAAAATACGATATAAATATGATATATTAATAAACATAAAATAATATAATAAATATGATACGACACGTTTAATACATGATATCCTGTTTAGGGTTTTGATATGTTTAATAATTATGTTATGTTTATATTTACAACGTTGATACCAGGAAAAAAAAAAACGAGATACAACATGAATATATGGATTATCAGATCTATCTGCACTTATCTAATACACTTATTTCACACAATCACTTTTTATTTTAAGAACTTAAATAAAAAATACTAATTTTTTTATGAATTATAATAGAATTTTGAAAATATATATATATATATATTTCGTATGTAAAATGAGTGTATTAGATTAATGTATATAGCATTTTTCCTAAATAAATACTTACTAATTAAATAAGAAATATGAAGATGCTTGAACTAGTCTAAAGATTCCAACTGGTGATTCAAAAATCGAAAACTTTGGATTGTTGTGACTGCACGCGGGAGAGGGGAGGACCTGGTCTTTTTGACATTAAGTCATCGTATTTGCTTTATGTTTCCAATGCCAAAAGTCTTTGAGTTGCAATCTATGATATCAGATTTTTTATTTTTTTTAAATATTTATGTATGATATTTACATCTGATATGTATTCGATATATATTCAAATATAGATATAAGATATGATCTTTTAAATATATAAAAAAAAATTATATTCGTATCAGATAAATATTCGTATTCAATATACACCTTCAAATCCAGGTAATTGCAATCCTGTAGGCCAGCCAGATTAATTATGTTATATATATGACCACTCAGTGTCCAAGTATATGTTGGAATATGGCTTACATTCACCATAGGTGGCTTAGCACCAATAATGGAGCTACCACTTGCACCACTTGCACCACCAATAATGGAAGCTACCACTTGCAAATGGATGGTGGCTATGGTGGCTACCACTTGCAATGTGTTCACACCAAGATAGGTGGTGGAAGGTGGCTATGGTGGCTGCCACTTGCTTAGTGTTCACACCTTGATATTATGGCTATAAATAGCCATGTAGAGTAAGAGAGAAAATGAGAGTGAGTAGAGAAGAGTTGAGTAAGTTAGAGCTAAATTGTTGAAGTAAATACTCTGTGTTTGATAACTCGTATAATTATATAGTTTTTAGTTATGTTTTATTAATGTTTTGTGTCAAATACGAGTTATTATTGTTTAGTCTAATTGTGTTTATGATCTTTTATATTTTTATGTATTTTGGTGTTTTTCACAAGTTTCTTTGAGTGATTTCAGATTACTAGAATTAAGGGCAAATCCAGTTCAGTTTCAGTTCCGACACCTTTTGCCATATCAGCTATATCTCGAGTTTCACTGAAGCAATAAGGCTGAAATTTGTAGCCATGCAAAGCTAAGAGGCATATCTATCTTTTTCATGTTTTACACTTCTTAAAACGGAGTCGTTTTCCCTAGCGAAATCGACCATCAAGTTGGCTGATGTGCAATGACGTCTGTGCTGACATGTTTTCGTATTATGCCCGTATCTTCTTATCCACATCAGCAAATGAGCTGATTCCAACGGCTATGGTTCCGTAACTGATAGGGGAACCTTTTTCTAGAAGACCATGTGATCCGATCAGGCCTCCAATATTGACGAAATCGACCATCAAGTTGGCTGATCAAAATCGTCATATACCTACCTTTGAAATTTGTAAAGCTTGTCTCTTGTCATTTAGCCCTCCAAAATGTGTATAAATAGAGGGCCTTGGATGATTGTAAGGGATCATATTGGAGATTGGTAGGATATTAGCCATTTTAACAAAATTCTCTAAGTTTTCTTCTTCTTTCTTTTCTCTAGTTTTCTTTTTCTTTAGAAAGAGCAAGAGGTTGGATAATTAATATTCTTCTTCTTCTTCTTTCTTTCTTTTATTTCCTTCTTAGATTCTCTTTAATTTTATGTTTATGTTTATGATGCCTATGCTAGGCTAAACTTCTATTTGGTTAAGGGTGATTTCAAAGCCGTAGACACGTTTTGTGATTGATTTTCAGATTCTATCTATCATTAATTTTCTATCAAAGTTGCTTATGTTCTTCTACAAGAATTGTTCATGATGTTGTCTTGATTTATTTAGGTGTACAACTAGATAGATCTTGATAATTATCTATTGCTAGTTTAGGAGTCTTGATCCGTGTAATTGTCTTGATTTCCTATTCATAAGTGGCAATTTGTGATTAATGATTATGGTCAAGTTTTCAATAATTGCAAAGTGGAACATAACCTAAGTTGAACAATCCGAGCTTATGTGTTTGTTGCTTAGATCAACCTATCTTTCTCATCATAAAGCTGCCATTAAATTGAATTTAGAGAGCTTATTCTAGGTTGTTTAATGGTTAGAGATTAAATAGAGAGCTTGTTCTATTTAACGACAAATTAAGGAAAGATTGGGATAACAGAGCTTGTTGTTATCTACGGTTGTTAACTTTGATAGTTGGTTGGTATTGATAGATCTGAAATTGATTCTTAATGATGTCTAGTGGTGGAGAATGAAACCTTAACCATATTTTTCATATTTGATTCTTCTTACTTACTTGTTTTCTTACTTTTCTAGTTTGCTTATTTTTTATATTTATTTTTATTGGCTGGTTATACCGCCTAATTTGTATATTAACTTTGTTTTATTTTTATTGGCTGGTTATACCGCCTAATTTAGTATATATATTGGCTGGTTATACCGCCTAATTTAGTATATATATTTTATTGGCTGGTTATACCGCCTTGCATCTTATTCTTATTATTTACTTTAGTTTAAATCTGGCTTCAAAAACCCCTTTTCTTTTATTGTTTTCTTTGAACGTAAGTTATAAACTAATAACTCATAGATTAAAACCCAATCCCTGAGGACTCGACCCTTGCTAATCATTATACTTACAATTGATCTTTTTAGTGCAAGGTTAAATAAGATACACTCTTTTGGGTGCATCAAGTTTTTGGCGCCGTTGCCGGGGAATTGCTTTCTTTAGTTTATTAGTTTATTGGTTTATTCTTATTTTCTGTTCTAATTATTTACTTTCTTATTTTTTTTATTAGTGAATGTTCCAAGCTCCCGAAGAAGACTTACGACTTAGGAAAATTCGGGAATTTATAACTTCTCACCAACAACCAATCGAGGAGTTGATCCAAAACATCCAAGAGGAGCAAGGAGAGATGGCAGCAGCTGACAACCGAACTCTCAAGGAGCTAGCCGCTCCGGACTTGGGTCAACAACCATTATGCATTGAATATGCTAATCTTGAGGTAGCTTTTGAATTAAAATCTGGTTTGATTCATCTTCTCCCAACTTTTCATGGTTTTGCAGGAGAGGATCCAAATAAGCACCTCAAGGAATTCCATGTAGTTTGCTCAAGCATGAGACCAACAGGGGTCACGGAAGAGCAAGTTAAGTTGAGAGCCTTCCCATTCTCTCTAGCTGATTCAGCAAAGGAATGGCTCTACTATCTACCATCCGGGACCATCACTACATGGAATGATTTGAAGAAAGCATTCTTGGAAAGGTATTTCCCAGCATCTAAGGCTGCCAACATTAGGAAAGAGATATGTGGGATTCGGCAATACAACGGAGAGTCCTTATATGAATATTGGGAGAGGTTCAAGAAACTTTGTGCATCATGTCCACACCATCAGATAAGTGAACAACTTCTCATCCAATACTTCTATGAAGGTCTCATGCCCATGGAGAGAAGTATGATAGATGCCGCTAGTGGGGGAGCTCTAGTTGATAAGACTCCCAGGGCTGCTAGAACATTAATCTCCAACATGGCAGCCAATTCTCAACAGTTCTCAATGAGACAAGATCCACCACCACAATCCAAGAGAGTTAATGAGGTAAGTATATCATCCCTTGAACAAAAATTTGATAAACTGACTTCTCTTGTTCAACAATTGGCTGTAGGTAAAATACAACAAATAAAGGCTTGTGGCATATGTTCAAACATAGGGCACCAAACTGATATGTGTCCAACACTTCAAGAGGATACCAATGAACATGTGAATGCCATGGGTGGATTTCAGAACCAATCAAGGAAATATGATCCCTACTCAAACACTTACAATCCAGGATGGAGGGATCATCCAAACTTCAATTATGGAGGGAACCAATCACAAACTATTCCTCCACCATTTGACCACAGGCCACCGGGTTTTCAGCAAAGAGTGCAACAACCATACCAAACCCGACAACAACTACCACCCACCCAAAATTCAGGTACTTCTCTTGAAGATCTTGTTAAAGCTCTTTCTACTAATACAATTCAATTTCAACAGGAAACAAAGACAAGTATTCGAAATTTGGAGACTCAAATAGGGCAATTGGCAACAACCATGAGTCAAATGCAAGCAAGGGATTCTGGGAAATTACCTTCCCAAACCATAGTGAATCCAAGAGAGAATGCCAATGCTATAAATTTAAGAAGTGGGAAACAACTAGAGAAACCACAAAATGATAGTGCTCAAGGGGAGAACAATACCATGGCATCCTCTTCACATCCCAACGAGCCACTAAAAAAGGTAATTCCTAAACCATCCTTTCCTTCTTATATAACTCCTCCACCTTTTCCTAGCAGGTTAGCAAAGTCCAAGAAGGAGGAGCAAGAGAAGGAAATTTTGGAAACCTTCCGGAAAGTAGAGGTGAACATTCCTTTACTAGATGCTATCAAGCAAGTGCCAAGATATGCCAAGTTCCTAAAAGAGTTGTGCACATCTAAACGGAAGTTGAAATGGAATGAAAAGGTAAGTGTAGGGGAGAATGTGTCAGCTGTTCTTCAAAAGAAACTCCCACCTAAATGCAAGGATCCAGGTATGTTTACCATTCCTTGTAAGATAGGCAACACCAGGTTTGAGCGTGCTATGCTAGATCTAGGGGCATCTATTAATGTCATGCCATATTCAATTTATGCTTCATTGAATCTAGGACCATTAGAGGAAACCGGTGTTATAATACAACTTGCTGACCGTTCTAACACTTATCCAAGAGGAGTTGTAGAAGACGTTCTTGTACAGGTTAATGAATTGGTTTTTCCCGCTGACTTTTATGTTATTGAGATGGAAGATGAGATGTCTTCTAATCCCACACCTATTCTATTAGGGAGACCATTCTTGAAAACAGCAAGAACTAAAATAGATGTACATGATGGCACTTTAACTATGGAATTTGATGGTGAAATAATTCGCTTTAACATTTTTGAGGCCATGAGATATCCTAGTGATGTGCATTCTGTTTTTAATATTGATATAATTGACTCACTAGTGCAGCAAGCTTATGAGCTAGATGGTGAAGATAGTGTGGAAATAGTCCTTAGCAACCATCTCGGAATGGGGAATGCTAAACTAGCCTTGAGTGACCATGTGGAAGGGGCACTAGAATCTTTACACTCGCTGCAACCTAAAGATGCAAGGTTTGATGTTTCATTTATTAATTTGCCTTTATCTAATGAGAAACTTCTACCTTCCATTTTGCAGGCACCAACTTTAGAGTTGAAACCACTACCGAACCACTTGAAATATTTGTTCTTAGGGGAAAAGGACACACTACCTGTCATCATTGCCAAAGAGCTCACACCTTTGCAAGAAGAGCGACTTATCCGGGTGCTTAGAGAGCATAAAACAGCAATTGGTTGGACAATTGCCGATATCAAGGGAATAAGCCCATCCATGTGCATGCACCGGATTTTGTTAGAGGAAGGGTCTAAACCAACAAGAGAAGCACAAAGGAGATTGAACCCTCCTATGATGGAGGTTGTGAAAAAGGAGATACTGAAGCTCCTAGATGTTGGAGTGATCTATCCTATCTCGGATAGCAAATGGGTGAGCCCAGTCCAAGTGGTTCCAAAGAAATCAGGTGTAACGGTGGTAACAAATAATGAGAATGAACTTGTTCCTACTAGGATTCAAACAGGATGGCGAGTTTGTATTGATTATCGTAAACTTAATTCCACAACTCGCAAAGACCACTTTCCTTTACCTTTTATTGATCAAATGCTTGAAAGGTTAGCTGGCCATTCTCATTATTGTTTTCTTGATGGTTTTTCAGGTTATAATCAAATAGCCATTGCTCCGGAGGACCAAGAGAAAACAACATTCACATGTCCATTTGGTACTTTTGCATACCGGCGTATGCCATTTGGTCTTTGTAATGCACCAGCTACATTCCAAAGGTGTATGGTTAGCATATTTTCAGATTATGTAGAAAACATCATAGAAGTGTTTATGGATGATTTTAGTGTCTATGGTGATTCTTTTGATAGATGTCTAGAGAACCTTACACTTGTACTTGAAAGATGCATGGAAACTAACCTTGTTTTGAATTGGGAAAAATGTCACTTTATGGTAGAACAAGGAATAGTTTTGGGTCATGTTATTTCTTCTAGAGGGATAGAGGTTGATAAGTCTAAAATAGATATTATGCATTCTTTACCACCTCCCACAAATGTGAGAGAGGTTCGTTCTTTTCTTGGACATGCAGGTTTCTATAGGAGATTTATCAAAGACTTCTCAAAGATCACATTACCTCTTTGCAAGCTACTACAAAAAGATGTGGTTTTCCACTTTGATGATAAATGCAAAGAGGCGTTTGAAACATTGAAGGGACTCTTGACATCAGCTCCTATCATCCAACCACCAGATTGGAATGTACCTTTTGAAATCATGTGTGATGCTAGTGACTATGCCATTGGAGCTGTTTTGGGCCAACGGGTTGGCAAAGCCTCACATGCCATTTATTATGCCTCCCGAACTCTTAATGATGCTCAATTGAACTATTCCACTACTGAAAAAGAACTTTTGGCTGTTGTATTTGCGTTAGAAAAATTTCGATCTTATTTAATTGGTACTAAAGTAATTGTATTTTCTGACCATGCAGCCCTTAAGTACTTACTCACTAAAAAGGAGGCCAAACCAAGGTTGATTAGATGGATACTTCTCTTACAAGAGTTTGATTTGGAGATAAAAGATAAGAGAGGTAGTGACAACCTGGTTGCGGACCATCTTAGCCGTTTAGTTCATGAAGATGATGCACTACCCTTGAATGAGAACTTTCCGGATGAGCAACTTCTTTTTATAAGAACAACAACTCCTTGGTATGCTGATATTGTTAATTACTTAGTTACCAAGAAGTTGCCACAAGAGTTGACACAAGCTCAAAGAAATAAGATCAAGAGTGATGCCAAATACTACATATGGGATGATCCTTACCTTTGGAAGCATTGCTCCGATCAGATTATAAGAAGGTGTGTACTCGAAACTGAATTTCAATCTATTCTCACCTTTTGTCACTCTTATGCATGTGGAGGACACTTTGGATCCAAAAGAACAGCTATGAAAGTTCTTGATTCTGGATTTTATTGGCCTACCATATTCAAAGATGCATACCTCTTTTGCAAGTCATGTGATCGTTGCCAAAGAACTGGTAACTTAGGTGCTAGAAATCAAATGCCTCAAACTCCAATACTTATTGTTGAAATTTTTGATGTATGGGGCATGGATTTCATGGGACCTTTTCCTCCTTCTTTTGGTAATCTTTATATTTTACTTGCCGTTGATTATGTTTCAAAGTGGGTGGAAGCAAAATCCACTAGGACTAATGACTCTAAAGTTGTTTCAGATTTTGTCAAGACTAACATCTTTGCTAGGTTTGGAACGCCAAAGGCCATAATCAGCGATAGAGGTACTCACTTTTGCAATAGGACTATGGAAGCACTTTTGAGGAAGTATAACATCACACACAAGGTCTCCACCTCATATCATCCTCAAACTAGTGGGCAAGCTGAAGTGTCAAACCGAGAAGTTAAGTCCATCCTTGAAAAGACAGTTAATCCAAATAGGAAGGATTGGAGTTCACGACTTGATGATGCACTTTGGGCTTATAGGACAGCATATAAGACACCCATTGGTATGTCTCCTTATCGACTTGTTTATGGTAAGCCTTGTCATCTTCCGGTTGAATTGGAACATAAATCATATTGGGCTATCAAACAATGCAACATGGAGATGGATGAGATAGGAAAGAAAAGAAAACTTGACCTACAAGAATTAGAGGAGATAAGGAATGATGCCTATCAGAATTCTAGGATTTACAAGGAAAAGACTAAGGCATTCCATGACAAGATGATATCAAGAAAAGAATTTGTTGTTGGACAAAAAGTTCTTCTCTTCCATTCACGCCTTAAGTTATATCCAGGTAAGTTACGTTCTCGTTGGGTTGGACCTTTTGTTATTACTAATGTATTTACTCATGGTGCAGTTGAAATCCAAAGCCCAAAAACAGATAAGGCATTCAAAGTGAATGGTCATAGATTGAAGCCTTACTATGAGAACTTTCCAATACAAGATGTGGAGGAGTTTCCACTTTTTGAGCCAAAGTATGTTGAATAATAATGGCATGGGTCTAAGTTAGGCTGAGGACAATAAACCAAGCGCTTCTTGGGAGGCAACCCAAAAGGATGGAGAGCATCTATTATATCAGATTTGCATATTCCTTACTCTCCATCATTCTATCTTTTATTGTTTTTCTTTTCTTTTGTTTAATAGTTCTTTTCTCTTACAAGATGTAAATATAATTTTTAATTTATTTTTTTTTAACCCCGGTTAAATGGCGGATAACGGTACTCCGTGATTATTTAAATCGGTTCCATCAGCTACCCACAAAACTGATATTGTATATAAATTTCTCTTCCAATTTCTCTTTCAATTTTTTTTCATTCTTTTTTTTTTCAGGATGGATGATATTCTCACAAGATTGCAGAAACGATTTCCTCCTTTTCCTCGAAATATTTTACTGAAGCTTTACCAAGTTCGACTTGAAAGATTAAGAATGCTTATGCAAAAAGGGATTCCTGACGACATACGTTGGCTAATTGAAGCCAAGGTACGTGAAGATGAATATCTTCCTGTTTTGCATTTACCAGGTACAGGTAGAAGCACTTTTGCAAAGAAGCGACGAGCAAAGCGCATGAGTTCAAATTGCCACAAATGTGCACGATGGACGTGTAACGGTAAATGTCGTTCTATTGGGATTCCGTCCTCTAATCGAGATGATAAAATTGAATTCATTAAGGATGGACTGAGTAAGGAGAATTTGGGTAATATCCAACTTTCTCTTGAGACGCATCCTAGTGGAGACGTACAAAGAGAAATTCTTGATTTATGGCCGCAATTCCAAAGGGAATGGCAACATCTTGGGAATCTGATGTTAAAAGACCCTGTTTGCCAGCTTGTAAGAAAACTGGATGGGAAGCATATCCTCGACTCATAGAAGGCGTTTAAGCCGTTTCTGGACGTAAAACCAGAGGAAGATGTGAGCCACAATCACAACTACAATAAATGACTTCTCAGCTTTTGGTTTGATTTGCAATAACTTTATTTTGTTTTAATTTACGTGTTGTTCGATTTGTGTAATTATTCTCGTTTTTTTTGTCTTTTACGGTTGATTTTTTCTTCTCTTTTTGATTTTCTTCCTGAAATCACGCAAAAATCTTTTGTTAGGTTAACATTTTCTTCTGACAGGTCAGATACACTTTCGGCGACATTATTACTCTTGTCTGATTCACTACTCAGTCCTCTATATATTACACCATGTACTCATTCTCTTTCAGGCACTCGAAAAAAAAAAAATGGAAAGTACTTCATCCCAGCGCATTAAAAAAATTTGTGTCTTTGGAGGTGCTTATCCAGGGAAAAATAACATATTCGCTGATGAAGCCATAAGAGTTGGAGTAATACTTGCCCAACAAAAGATCCACTTGATTTATGGAGGCGGTAGTACGGGTTTAATGGGAGCAGTCGCTACAGCAGCACACGCCGGAGGAAGTCCAGTTCTAGGAATCGTGCCAAAACTATTCACAAGTTTTTGTGGACCTACCGTGGGTAAGGAAATACAAGTCTGGAGTGTCCCTGAACGGATAACAATCATGTACCATTCTGCCGATGCATTCATTGCTTTACCAGGAGGTCTGGGTACATTGGAAGAAATAGCTTGCGTGGCTTCTTGGTCATCTTTGGTCACAAATAAGAAACCCATTGGTTTGCTTAATATTAATGGTTATTTTAGTAATTTGCTTTTATATTTAGATAATGCTGTGGATAATGGATTCATGTTTTCAGAGGCAAGGAGAACCATAATTTCTGCTACAACCATTGAAGATTTACTTAAAAAGCTCCAAGCTTATGAGTGTTTATCTGCTACGGTTGTTTCGCAAACGCTCGGAAAAAGAAAAAGAGATATGGATGAGCAAGGAGTGGATTGCACTTTGTCTTTGTGACATTATCTAACATTTTGCTTGTTGTGTCTCAGTTATAATAAGTGGTTAGCAACCTCTGCAGGTAATATCTCCTAAATTCTACCTTTAAAATTTGACATTGGGGACAATGTCATATTTTAGTAGGAGGTAAGGGACATATTTTGCTAATTTAATAAAAAAAAAAAAAAATTTTAGAAGTATTCATTCTGAACAAGGTCTGAGTAAGGGAGACTTGAGACATACCTTGTCAGTTTGATTTCTTCTTTTCAAAAAAAAAAAAAAAAAAAAAAAAAAAAAAAAAGAATTTGTTGTGTTTTAAGCAATTTAGAAGTATTCATTCTGAACAAGGTCTGAGTAAGGGAGACTTGAGACATACCTTGTCAGTTTGATTTTAATCTTTTTATGTTTACTTGTTAATTTTTGTTTAGTATTTTAGGATTATTTAGGTTGCATGAGTTTGTTTTGTTTTGAGTCTTAGTTGTTCCTATTCTTATGTTATTAGTTCTTTTCTCTTACACATGATTCTTTCATTTGTGTTAATAGATTTACATTGAGGACAATGTAAGAATTAAGTGTGGGGGGAATGATTTAGGATTTCTTTTATTTTTGTCTACTATTTTTTTTTATGAGTCTTTATTATTATTATTATTTTTAGTGTGTTTTAGTTCCTTTTTAATACAATGATGAGATATGAATTGCATAGGTCTAAACTGGTTATTAGTGAGAAGATTTTCATGAGAATTGAGCTTGATGTCAACCTTTTTATGAGCCAATGTTAATATAATATGTTGATTGAGAAAGAAGCATGTTTAGACTTAATCTGACTTGTATAATCATCCTTGTGAGTTTTTGAGCCTATAATGATTGATGCTTTATACAAATCAATCTAATTTCTTTCTTGAGTGCTCTTATGATTACAGGATTCTCTAGAACTTGCTTTAAACCGTTTGAGACTATATTGATACATGTGACAACATGAATATGATAGAGGCATTAGGATTTTTAGCCAGAGCCAAACAGCCATCCCTTATTGATGTTCCAAGAGAACACACCCTTAGTGAACCAATTTGAGCCTACATTGAATAAGCTATCTCTTTGGTAACCATAACTTGTCCCTAACCTAAATATACTTATATCTTTACCTTTGTTCCAAAGATGAATTAGCATGTTTTGAGACAAGTTGCAAAGACAAGGGATATTTTTAGTTAAAAATTTGGGTTAGAAACAAGAAATAAGTGTGGGGGGGAAAGAAAAGAAAAGTCAAGAAAAAAAAATGAAATACTGGCAAATACATTCCTATGTAAAAAAAAAAAAAAAAAAAAATATATGAATCATCTCTTGAATTTGTGGAAAAAGAAAAAGATGTTACAAAGTCGTTTAGAATGAAGAAAAGGCCCAACATAAATATCCGGCCTAGGTGACTATGTACTTGTAAAGAGTTTTGAGAAGTTTCTTTGTATGATCTTTTTATATCTCTAAACTTTATGAACTCTTTGGAACCTTTGTGATATCTTTATCCTTTTGTTCTTCAACCACATTACAAACCCCTTGGCCCCATTACAACCTTGATTAAAGACCTCTTGATTCATGAAGTTGTATGATCTAAATAGTGGAGAATAGGTGGACAAGCAAGAATATGGTAGAACTGTTTTCATGAGATTGATTGAGTGTAAACACTTCACCACTACTTTAAAGAGTGAAAATCATGAGGGTATCCCATGTGAGAAGTTGAGATTAAATTTGAACATGCAATATTTTGATTGAGATATGTTATGCTAATATTGGCTTAACTCAAAACAATTTACATTCAAGCATGATTTTTTGTGAAATTCTTTAAGCTATTGATTAGTTTATAAGACTTGTTCAAATATTGTATCTAATTTGTATTGAAAGGATTAGGAGTAAATATTTTTAGTATATGCAGTTTATTTATATTTTAGTTTTTCAATGTTTGTGGGTATCGTTCTAGTAAACCCTCACGAGACTAAACTCGTCCACTAGGGACACCTAGGGGTTTAAAGGCTTGTGTCACATGCTAAGTGCCACCGTGATTTCCTACGAAAATGGATTAGATTAGATTTTCTTATTTTATTTTTATTGAGTCGTTGCTAGGGACTAGCAACAATCTAAGTGTGGGGGTGTGATAACTCGTATAATTATATAGTTTTTAGTTATGTTTTATTAATGTTTTGTGTCAAATACGAGTTATTATTGTTTAGTCTAATTGTGTTTATGATCTTTTATATTTTTATGTATTTTGGTGTTTTTCACAAGTTTCTTTGAGTGATTTCAGATTACTAGAATTAAGGGCAAATCCAGTTCAGTTTCAGTTCCGACACCTTTTGCCATATCAGCTATATCTCGAGTTTCACTGAAGCAATAAGGCTGAAATTTGTAGCCATGCAAAGCTAAGAGGCATATCTATCTTTTTCATGTTTTACACTTCTTAAAACGGAGTCGTTTTCCCTAGCGAAATCGACCATCAAGTTGGCTGATGTGCAATGACGTCTGTGCTGACATGTTTTCGTATTATGCCCGTATCTTCTTATCCACATCAGCAAATGAGCTGATTCCAACGGCTATGGTTCCGTAACTGATAGGGGAACCTTTTTCTAGAAGACCATGTGATCCGATCAGGCCTCCAATATTGACGAAATCGACCATCAAGTTGGCTGATCAAAATCGTCATATACCTACCTTTGAAATTTGTAAAGCTTGTCTCTTGTCATTTAGCCCTCCAAAATGTGTATAAATAGAGGGCCTTGGATGATTGTAAGGGATCATATTGGAGATTGGTAGGATATTAGCCATTTTAACAAAATTCTCTAAGTTTTCTTCTTCTTTCTTTTCTCTAGTTTTCTTTTTCTTTAGAAAGAGCAAGAGGTTGGATAATTAATATTCTTCTTCTTCTTCTTTCTTTCTTTTATTTCCTTCTTAGATTCTCTTTAATTTTATGTTTATGTTTATGATGCCTATGCTAGGCTAAACTTCTATTTGGTTAAGGGTGATTTCAAAGCCGTAGACACGTTTTGTGATTGATTTTCAGATTCTATCTATCATTAATTTTCTATCAAAGTTGCTTATGTTCTTCTACAAGAATTGTTCATGATGTTGTCTTGATTTATTTAGGTGTACAACTAGATAGATCTTGATAATTATCTATTGCTAGTTTAGGAGTCTTGATCCGTGTAATTGTCTTGATTTCCTATTCATAAGTGGCAATTTGTGATTAATGATTATGGTCAAGTTTTCAATAATTGCAAAGTGGAACATAACCTAAGTTGAACAATCCGAGCTTATGTGTTTGTTGCTTAGATCAACCTATCTTTCTCATCATAAAGCTGCCATTAAATTGAATTTAGAGAGCTTATTCTAGGTTGTTTAATGGTTAGAGATTAAATAGAGAGCTTGTTCTATTTAACGACAAATTAAGGAAAGATTGGGATAACAGAGCTTGTTGTTATCTACGGTTGTTAACTTTGATAGTTGGTTGGTATTGATAGATCTGAAATTGATTCTTAATGATGTCTAGTGGTGGAGAATGAAACCTTAACCATATTTTTCATATTTGATTCTTCTTACTTACTTGTTTTCTTACTTTTCTAGTTTGCTTATTTTTTATATTTATTTTTATTGGCTGGTTATACCGCCTAATTTGTATATTAACTTTGTTTTATTTTTATTGGCTGGTTATACCGCCTAATTTAGTATATATATTGGCTGGTTATACCGCCTAATTTAGTATATATATTTTATTGGCTGGTTATACCGCCTTGCATCTTATTCTTATTATTTACTTTAGTTTAAATCTGGCTTCAAAAACCCCTTTTCTTTTATTGTTTTCTTTGAACGTAAGTTATAAACTAATAACTCATAGATTAAAACCCAATCCCTGAGGACTCGACCCTTGCTAATCATTATACTTACAATTGATCTTTTTAGTGCAAGGTTAAATAAGATACACTCTTTTGGGTGCATCAGTGTTTATAGAGTAATTCGGTATTGTGTTGAGTTGTGAGTTCAGTGCTTGTGTAGCACCTTGAATTCTTTATATGTTTGTACTCTAAACTCCATTAATACAAAGCTTCAAGCTCCTCCTCCCGTGGACGTAGGCACAGTTGCCGAACCACGTAAAATATCGGTGTTTTTTCAGTGTGTTTAAATCGGTTTTAGTAATATCTTTTCGCTTCCGCACAACAAATTGGTATCAGAGCCAATTTTTACGTAAAACCGAGTTTGTTCGATTCTGTCCGTTTTTCAAAAGTGCTCCAATTTGTGTTTTGAAAATACCAGGTTGAAGAGGTCGTCGAGAGGAGTGCAGCAGAATCAACCGGAGCGCCAGAAGCCGCCGCACGCGCCGCCACGCGCCGCCAGAAGAGGAGCTCACGCGCCCCACGTGCCCACGCGCCGCACGCGCCTCTGGAGGTTGAAGACGCGTGAATCCCACGCGCCACACGCGCCGCACGCGCCAGCTAGAGGTTGAAAATGAGTGGGCCTCACGCGCCCCACGCGCCGGTGAGCCAGCAGCCTTCACGCGCCCACGCGCCGCCGCACGCGCCGCCGCACGCGCCGCCGCACGCGCCGCCGCACGCGCCGCCGCACGCGCCGCCGCACGCGCCGCCGCACGCGCCGCCGCACGCGCCCCACGCGCCGCCGTAGCTCTGACCAACTTTTTCGGGCTATTTTTTGAGCCGTTTCAGAACACTATTCCGAGACTTTTCCGAGCCGGTTGAGCTAAACCGAGTCCATTTCGAGCCACTTGTAGCAGAATATTCGCAGAATATTCACCGTGTGTCCAAAATTTACACAGTTGGACCCGTTCCTGGCTATTTCGACTATTCCGGACTCAACCGCGGCATCCGTTTTTCCATACAGGTACCGGAAAAACACTTTGTTGGTAATTTTGTTTTATTACCATGGCAGAATCATTAGAGACACATGAAACGACAAGTAGCGCACGATCAAGTTCTTATATCAGAAAGAACTCGATGACCACTGCAAAGTACGAGGTGGAGAAATTTGATGGCACCACCAACTTTGGCATGTGGCAGTGCGAAGTACTGGACCTGTGAGTCCGCGAAGGACCAGTAGACAGTGGAGATCCCGTCCAGTAGGAGGTGAAGACCCCGTCCAGACCAGTAGACGGTGGAGATCCCGTCCAGTAGGAGGTGAAGACCCTGTCCAGTCCAGTCCAGTCCAGTAGACGGTGAAGATCATGTCCAGATCCCGTCCAGTAGGCGGTGGATATCCTATCCAGGAGAAGAATCTTGTTAATCCGCGAAGGACCGATAGATGAATGAAGATCACGTCTAAGAAAAGTATCATCGACAATCTGCAAGGGACGAGTGTGCCCAGTGTTGGACACTGGAAGAAAGACTGTCCAGACAGAAAGGTCGATTGAGATCCCGCTCAAAGAGGGGATCATCGAGAACACGACTCTCGAGGGACGAGTGTGCCTTTTGCCATGAGAAAGGGCATTGGAGGAATAACTGTCCCAACATGGAGAGGTCGATTGTGAGTGTAGCTCAAGAATCTGAGGGAGAGGAAGACTCTGCATTTACGATTTCCACAACAACACACTCTTCAGATCAATGGATTCTGGATTCCGGATGTTCCTACCACATGTGTCTGAACCGGATGTGGTTCTCAAACTTCAAAGAGTTTGATGGAGGGATTGTCCATATGGGCAATGACAATACTTGTCACACTAGAGGCATCGGAACGATCCGACTGAAAATGCATGACGGTACAATCAGACAACTTACAGACGTAAGGTATGTCTCTGATCTCAAGAAGAACCTCATATCACTGGGGGTCTTAGACTCAAATGGTTACAAGGTGACCATTCAGAATGGAGTCCTGAGAGTTGTACGTGGAGGATTCTTAGCAATGAAGGGTTATATGAAGGGAAATCTGTATCTCCTTGACAGAGAAACCGTGACAGGCAGAGCAGCAGCCTCTCACAGAATGATGGGATAATCCGACACTTCACTGTTCCTAGCACTCCCCAGCAGAATGGAGTTGCAGAAAGGATGAACCGAACTTTGGTTGATAAAGTTCGCTGCATGTTATCCCAGTCGAGCTTGAGCAAAGCATTTTGGGCGGAGGCTTTATTGTTCGCCTCCCACATTATCAACAGACTAACCTCCACCGCAATTGATGGGAAGACTCCCATAGAGGTGTAGTCCGGATATTCTGCCATTGAATATGATCGGCTTCGTAGTTACGGATGCAAAACTGGATCCTAGAGCCAAGAAAGCTGTCTTCATGGGCTTTAGTGAAGGAGTAAAAGCAGTCCGATTGTGGAACCCTGAGTCAAAGAGAGTCATCGTAAGCCGAGATGTTGCCTTTAACGAATCTGTAATGCTGAAACTGTCAACTCCAGAGAATGTGAACCAAGATTCTCTAAAGCAGGTGGAGTTTTGAATCAGAAGATGCTGGTCAAAATTCAGATGAATCTGAACCAGAATCTGATGACACCTTAATTGAAGTGGAGGAGTCATCACCAGAAATCTTTCAGCAACTTGAATCAGTTGTCACCAGTAGACCGAATAGACATATTCGGAAACCTGCTCGATACACAGACGTGGTGACATACGCCCTTCCAGTAATTGATGATGATGTTCTGATCAATTACAAAGAAGCTGTAAACAGCCCTGTGCATGCCCAGTGGAAGGAGGCGATCAGACTTGGAAGTTGGTTCCACTTCCAACACTCAAGATATCAATTGGGTGCAAATGGGTCTTTGCCAAAAAGGAGGGTGCTACCGGCAAAGACAGCATCAGATACAAAGCCAGATTGGTAGCCAAAGGTTAGGCTCAAAAAGAAGGAATAGACTACAATGAGGTATTTTCACCTGTTGTTAAGCATGCATCTATTCGGATCTTATTGGCTTTAGTAGCACTGTATAACCTAGAGATAGTTCAACTTGATGTAAAAACTGCATTCCTCCATGGTTCCGTAGAGGAGGAAATTTGTATGACTCAACAGATGGTTCTGGAGTCCCCGGTCGCAAAGATTACAAAAGCAAGTTGAACCGATCACTGTATGGTCTGAAACAATCCCGTGACAGCTGTACAAACGGTTGGACTGTTTCATGACAGGATGAAAAGTACACACGCAGTCAATTTGATCACTGTGTTTATTTCCGGAAACTTCAAGATGGATCATTTGTCTATCTGCTGAAAAAGGCAAGGTGGAGATCGACAGGCTGAAGGCTCAACTGAGCTCAGAGTTCGAGATGATCTTGGAGAAGCTAAGAAAATTCTTGGGAAGTAGACAGAAAAATTGACTCAGGCTCAGTGCATTGATGAATCATGCCAATGCAGTAGGTGCCCTGATATGTGAGTAATGGTGTGTACACCTGAAGGAGGAAGCTCTGATCTGTGAATTCTCCCTGTGGATTCTCGCCAAGGTGGAGATTGTTGGAATATGGCTTGAATATGGCTTACATTCACCATAGGTGGCTTAGCACCAATAATGGAGCTACCACTTGCACCACTTGCACCACCAATAATGGAAGTTACCACTTGCAAATGGATGGTGGCTATGGTGGCTACCACTTGCAATGTGTTCACACCAAGATAGGTGGTGGAAGGTGGCTATGGTGGCTGCCACTTGCTTAGTGTTCACACCTTGATATTATGGCTATAAATAGCCATGTAGAGTAAGAGAGAAAATGAGAGTGAGTAGAGAAGAGTTGAGTAAGTTAGAGCTAAATTGTTGAAGTAAATACTCTGTGTTTATAGAGTAATTCGGTATTGTGTTGAGTTGTGAGTTCAGTGCTTGTGTAGCACCTTGAATTCTGTATATGTTTGTACTCTAAACTCCATTAATACAAAGCTTCAAGCTCCTCCTCCCGTGGACGTAGGCACAGTTGCCGAACCACGTAAAATATCGGTGTTTTTTCAGTGTGTTTAAATCGGTTTTAGTAATATCTTTTCGCTTCCGCACAACAGTATATATATCAGAGATTGAAAGTCAATTACAATGTATAGTTGAAGAAAAATGAGCATGGGTAATTTGAGAATGGTGCTTATAATTATGCTTACTTGCTTACAACTACGTTATTTACTAACTGTCAATATTCTACTAAATTTTTCTTATATAATTTGTTTACCATCAGTGTATAGCTCCGAACTCAGAAGGGAAGCGCGAGCTTCCGTCCTAGTAAGGCAAGTAAAAAGGTTGGAATTCATATATTGATTTATTTATTACAGCTCCATTACAAGATATTAGTTTTCTATGGAGAATTATACTAGGTATATATATGTGGAGTCTTGTTGCTCTCATTGAGATTATATTAACAAGAACATTAACACTGTTTGGGGAGCAAAAGGAAAAATTATTTTCTTTTCGTCTTTTCTTTCGTTTGGCTTAGAAAGAATATAAGAGGAAAAAAATTGGTGGATTTTCACATATTTTTCCTTCAAATTCAATTATTTCAAATGTGAGAGAAAAACACTCATTTTACACAAACTAATACTTTTATTTATTTTACCCCTAATTTTTTTTCTTTTATTTTTCATTCTTCGTACCGAACACAATAAAAAAAAAAAGTTTCTTCTCTTTCTTTTTCTTATTCACCTATTCATTTCTCTTTATTTTTCTTATTTCCTAACCAAACATAGTGCAATTAAGAAACCCAAAGTAAATTTGATTTGTATATTACTGGAAATGATAGCTAAGAGTCTTGAGTCTAAAAAGAACCTTAACAAAACAATCCACTCATCAAAAAAATAGAATAAAAGTAAAAAAAAAAAACCCTTCTTTTTTTTTCTTCTTAATTTTATGATCGATCAAAGAATCCAATTTAAATTAAAGCGTGTGACTGAATATTTTGTATAATTTTGTGAAAGTTCCATGAAAAAGTAATGACCCAATAAATTAAAGATTGCTGACAATTTCCAATGAATGGACAAAAGAGACATGCATTAATAGCAAGTAAGGCTGCTGAATGATTGGTCTTGGTCCATTTGACCCTTCTTCTGAGTTACGCTGGAGTGGTTGGCAAAAGCGGATCATTCCAATTTTTGATATCTTTTATTTATCTTTTATTATAAATATGTATTTATATTAAATACATTTAAATTGACACCTTCAAAATAAAATTATTATTTTTAATTTTATGCATTGACAAAATAAATGAAAATAACATTGTTGTTTATCTATTATTTACAAACACTTAAGATTAATAAGTTTATCACAAATATTAAGTCATAATCATATAAATTTAAGAAAAATCAAATTGACTTTCTAATTTCTCGACATAACTTTTTTTTATATATATTTTAATTTATTTTATATCTTTGTGACCGTTTTCAATGTGTTTTGCTTAATCATTTGAGTTACCACTTGTCAATCGTTTTTACAAAGCTAAAATTATTGTTAAGAGTTTTTTTTTTATTTATAAAATATATGTACATATATTTTTGTCTTCATATGAATAATATCTTAAATCTTTTGTGTTTTGTCAAAAATTTGGGATAATTATTTTTTAATTTCTGTTATAGTGCTATATAAATTAACTTGTTTTAATCACTTAAGAAAAATTCTTCTTTTACAAAACTTAATACTTTCGGCTATTGAGATTTTATTATGAAAATTAAATTGATAAATTTATGAATGGCTAAAATTTATATATTTTATGATATTTTTATTTTTTATTAGTATATTGTTTGCATATATCTTTTATATTAAAATTTGTATGGGAAATACCTCAAACGAAAATAAAAAAAATATAATTTTAATTGGTTCTTTCAAAATCAAATGTCAAGATTTACTGATGGTTGGTGGTTAGTTACTTTCGTTTGAATTGTCAAACAATTAATCTTGCCTATAAAAATCCTTCAACAAATGATTTCAACTTCTTAAAACCATGTTAAATTATTAGTTTTCTTGGGGCAAAATAAGAATGGGTTCGAGTGGAAGGCTTATGGAGTTTATCATGCTTATGATCATCTTGACAGCAGGTGCAACAATGGCAGCACTTCAACCAAAACCCAGCTGCCAAAGCCTGTGCGGTAACCTTACCGTGCCATATCCATTTGGTACAGAAAATGGTTGTTTCTTGGAAAGAAAATTCTTCATCAGATGTGACAACACTACCGATGCTCCAAAAGCATTCTTACAGAATAGTACTATCGATGTCCTCGATATCTATCTCGATGGTCAGTTGCGCATCCGTGGCTTTGTAGCATCTGATTGTTATAACTCGTCAGGGCGCTTCTATGACTATGCTTGGCTCAGGTCCGGTCTACACAAAATATCAAATACCAGAAATAAATTCACAGCTGTTGGTTGCGACACCTATGCTTTCATCCAAGGTTCCATTGGACAAGATTATGCAACTGGCTGTCTATCTTTGTGTAATGAAATCACTGATGTGATTAATGGATCTTGCTCTGGCATTGGCTGCTGCCAAGCAGCTATCCCAAGAGGAGTGAGAGATTATATCATCAGCCTCGCTAGTTACTATAACCATTCCAATGTATTAAGCTTCAATCCTTGTAGCTATGCATTTATAGCAGAGGATGGAGCCTATAACTTCTCTATTTCAGATCTCAATAACTCTAATGCGATACCTAGAGGATTTCCAATGATTCTTGATTGGACGATTGGGAACCAGACTTGCAGTGAGGCGAAAAAAGATCCGGAAAATTACGCCTGCAGAGAGAATACTGACTGTCATGAACCCGAATTTGGAAATGGATATTTGTGCAACTGTAGTAATGGTTTTAAGGGGAACCCTTACCTCTCCAATGGTTGTGAAGGTAATTACACCAACTTCTCTTGATAAACTACCCCTTTCTCGTAAAACCTGAAGAAATTATTTCCAAACATAAAACTTTTCATTTGATTTTATCAGATATAAATGAGTGTGAAACTTTAAGTCCCTGCAATTCGACATGTCACAATACATTTGGAAGCTTTTATTGTTCGTGTCCGGAGGGGTATGAAGGTGACGGCCACCGGAGTGGAACAGGCTGCAGTCTTAAAGTCAACCATCAGAACAAGAGAAGTCTCATTAGTCAGATTGCTATTGGTTAGTACTAATAATTGCTTTTGTTTTTACGGCCTTTTAATCAAGCATCAATAGATGAAATGTTTACTGGCTAAAAAAAATAGATGAAATGGTTTTTTTGGTGCATAAGAAGCCTTATTAGATTTAGGTAATAGACGAAAATATATAAAAGTAGATTAGAAGAGTGGTTTTTTTAAACAAAGTATAATAATAACGTTGAATTAGTAGCGTACTCATTAGTTTTTTTGACAAGTAATAGGGTTTGAGTTTTACCAGAGTCTTGTTTAGTGGATTATTTGTAAGTATTACTGTTCATTATCTTTGAGACCTTTTTGTAAAAAAAAAATAAAAAAATTTATAATACTAAAGATGATGATGGATAATAATTAATTGGATATCTCGTACTATTCAACTCGATTTTGATGAATTCAAGTATTTATAATTGGGTAATTGCCGATTTCAGATAAGAAATTTAATATTTGTGTTGGATTCGGGTCGAATTCAAATAACAACTTTTGGGTTTCCAATACCCGAACCCATTTAAGTAGTTTTTAATTTATGGTTGTTTCTTAATCAATTTATGATTGTTTTTAGTTTTATAAACAGATTTTAATTCTCTAAATAGTTGTTTGTTGTATTTTAGAAGTTGCTTGAATTTTAAATTTAATTATTGTTTAATTTTATATTTTTATCTTGATAAAAAAAGACTTAAATATTCGGTATCAAACAGGTATGAGTATTTAATGGGTAGTACATATCTAATTGGTTTTGGATAGTAATATTCAAATTTAACCGAGTAATTAACGAATTCGAATATTATGAAAATTAAATGAATTTGAATACGGATATCTCAAAAATAATGAGTATCCAATCCGTTGACATCTCTATATAATACCATATTTTTAACCGAACTATTACAAGTACCTTTTATTTGAGGCCTAATTAAATATTCTCTAATAAGTATATAAGTAGATATCATAAAAAATGTGCTAATATAAATTAGAATTGACTTGTGAGTAAATCTTACCTTGAAAACAGGGATGAGCATTGGGTTTTTTGCTCTCTTCATGTGCATATCATGGTCGTTTTTGGTGTTTAAGCAAAGAAAGACCGTCAAACTGAGGGAGAAATACTTTAAGCAAAATGGTGGCATTTTGCTGCGGGAACAACTTTCAAAGGGCGAAGGTTACGGTGAAAACGTTAAAATATTTGCTGCCGATGAACTCGAAAAGGCAACAAACAATTATCATGAAAGCAGAATTTTAGGACAAGGAGGGCAGGGAACAGTTTACAAAGGAATACTACCTGGCAATCGGATCGTTGCCATAAAAAAATCCAGAATCGGAGATCAAAGCCAAATTGAACCATTTGTTAATGAAATACTTGTGCTCTACCAAATCAACCACAGGAATGTTGTCAAACTCCTAGGATGCTGTTTGGAGACTCCCGTTCCTTTGTTAGTCTATGAATATGTGACTAACGGCACCCTTTTTGACCATCTGCACAATGTTGCTGGTGCCTCTTTTCTTCCATGGGAAACTCGCTTGAGAATCGCCACAGAAACGGCAGAAGCCCTTTCTTATTTGCACTCGGCTGCTTCTGTTCCAATCATTCATCGAGACATCAAGTTGGCAAACATACTCTTAGATGACAATTACGCCGCAAAAGTTTCTGATTTCGGGGCTTCGAGATTGATCCCATCCGACCAGGCACAGATAAGTACAATTGTGCAAGGAACTTTTGGTTACTTGGATCCTGAGTACATGCATACAAGTCTATTGACTGGAAAGAGTGATGTCTATAGCTTCGGGGTTGTGCTTATAGAGTTACTAACAGGACAAAAAGTGGTTTGTTTTGAAAGATCAGAAGAGAAGAGAGTTCTGGCTAAGTACTTCGTTTCTTTGATGAAAGAGGATCTCCTGATTGACATTCTCGATCCTCGGGTGCTTAATGATGTAAATGTTGAGCAGCTTAAGGAAGTAGCAGCTTTGGCTAGGCAATGTGTGAGAGTGAAGGGAGAGGAAAGGCCGACTATGAAGGAGGTTGCCCATGAATTGGCAGGATTGCTGGCAGTGGGGAGGTGCCATTGGGGTAAAAGCAATTTGCAAGCAGAAGAGGCTGAGTACTTGCTTGGTGAATTGAGCAACAATTGTGGTGATTATGCTACTAGCAGCTCCGTGGGGTATGACAGCATTAAAAACCAAGTTGCCTTTGAAATTGATGGTGCCCGATGAAAATTGAACTATTTTCTGCTAGAATAACTACCTTTTCTTTTTTTTTTTTTTGCTTGCTGTGAGGAATTTTGTTCTTTAGATAGACTTTTTCTGATTGATACGTACAGTCAGCTATGCCTGGTAGCAGTTACTCTAGCAATTTCTTTGTCTTTTTTTTTTTATTTTTATTTTGTATCCCTGCAAATTTAAAGCGGAGCTTTCATTGTACCAATCTTCGATGCAAACTACTTTTGGAATTATCTTATTACCTTCTTTGTTGCGTAACTCGTGATCATTGGCTATGTTGTTTGGATTTTTTATTTTTTTTTTAAATATTCATGTCCAATATTTATCTCCGACATATATTCGGATATGGATATAAAGATATAATCTTTCAAATATATTAAAAAAATTTTAAAAAATTTAGTATACCCATATCGGATACATATCCGTATTCCACACTTATCTCGAGTACGGATAACATAGATGATAAATCCATGGCTCCATGCTTTACTTCTCTGCCTACGAATCACTTGAATTTTCATTAAGACTTCGTTTAGTAAATATTTTTATTTTTGTTTTTTACTTTTTTTTTTTTTGAAGCAAAAGAAAAGGCATAAATATAGAAAATTTGTATTCAAGTTATGCGTTCATATTGTAGAAGGACCAATTCTTTGTACAGCAGCGTGACATGAATATATTAGCGTCCTTGGATTTGACATGATGAGTTGCAAAAATTCCATAGAATCATCTGCTCAGAAAATTCTAATTTCTTCATAGTTTGGTGATGCTATTATCTGCACAAGTAAAAATGACATCTTGGCTATTTGGTAATTTAATACAAAGAATAATGCAAATTCAACTATGCGTCTGGAAAAAGAAAAGTTTGATTTAATGAAGTTAGTAAACATGAAAAAAAAAACCTCTTTTAAAAGGCTAATTTGGCATATATTATAAATATCAGTTAAATATTATTTATTTATCAAAAACATGTAATCAATTTTATGAAATATGATTTAATGAAGTTTGCAACAGACCTACTCACGGGTCGCCGGCCCCGGCAGGCTCGACCCGTATTGGGCCGAGCCTGGGTAGGAAATTTTTGTTCCGGCTCGACTCGACCTGGAACAGTGTTTTAGATATTAAAATAATATTATTTAATTTAATTTTAATTATAAAAATATTAATAAAAAATATTGTTTTTTTTTTTGAAAAGCATGATTTATTGCAAAAAAGATGTCCTTATTACAAACCAGAAAAACAGCATGCTGCAAAACAAAACTAAGGACTATAAAACAACAAATCTGACACCCTATTGACACCAGATTTGGCTAGCTTATCAGCCTCACCATTAGCCTCCCTCAGAATATGAACAATTTCCCAGTTTTGAACCGCAGTTCGAACAAACTCTAGAGATCTTATAATTCTCAAAATCCGCCATGGGGCTCTACTCGGATTCCTAACCCAAGCAACAACCATCTGGCAATCACATTCAATTATAAGTTTATGCGATAGCACCCAAGACGAAGCACCAAAAATGAGGAAGGCTTCTTTGACGGCCCTTAATTCAGCCTCAAATGCCTTAGCAGAACCAATAGATTTAGAAAAAACTGCTTTCACCATACCTTGATTGTCGCGCAAAATACCGCCAATCCCCGCAGGACCGGGGTTACCACGCGCCGAACCATCGACGTTGAACTTAAGACAGCCGGCAGGTGGCTTACTCGAAGTCACATCAACACCAACTTTCATTTCCCTCTTCAATCGACAAATAGCAGGTGACCACTTGGACTGCGAAAGCAGTCCTTCCTCACAAGGCCATTTAGCCTTGGACCATAAAGCGAGTCTAAGTCTAATAGAGTCCAGTAACTGCCAAACAGCAACATTTTTCCTATTAAAAACAATATCATTCATGTGCAACCAAATAGACCAAAGTGCAACAAAAAAACACATTCTCCACAATTTGCTGCAATGATTTGCTGGGAACGCATGCTGCCACGCAAGAAAAAAACCCACGGCACTCCTTGGCGTGGACCAAGATATACCCCAAGAAAGACAACAATGAGCCCACACAAACCATGATACTCTGCATGTAAAAAATAGATGCTCTGTAGTTTCAGGCATCAAATTGCATAGTGGACACAGAATCGGACCATTAACAATAAGACTTCTCTTGCTGAGTTCAACTTTGGTAGCAACGCTGCCTCTCAAAACTTGCCAGCAAAAGATTTCCACTTTCGGAGGTGCATAACCGGCCCATATAAATTTCCAATGATCCCATTTAAGTGAGGACTCACTCAACACAGAATGGCAGAAAGAATTAGACGAGTAAACGCTACTGTAGGTGTGCTTCCAAACAACTGAATCAAAGGAGTTTCTGAAGAGCACTTGATTTCCCAACAGATCCAACAGGGATTCCCATTGCTGAAGCTCCCAATCGAACAATCTTCTTCGGAGGTTAACCTCCCAATGCCATTGATTATTAAGCCATTTGCCAAAATCCGCTACTTTCCCGCTTTTAGAAACAGCTACCGCAAAGACTCTTGGAAACTGCTCTTTAAGGATAACGCCTTCGATCCATTCATCTTGCCAAAAATTAATGGAGCTGCCATCACCTGGAAGAAAACACAACCCAGCAGACAAAAAAGGATGAAAATGATTTGAAGGCATAAGGGGTCGAATAATGTTTCTCCAGGTTGGGGACATTTTCCGATACCAGCTGCATGAAGGAAGCAAATTTCCCTCCGATGACTCATATTTCCCTGCTATGACTGATCTCCATAAAGAGAAATGCTCATTCCCAAATCTCCAGATCCATTTATTGAGCATCGCTCTGTTCTTAAGCCTTAGATCAACTAGACCGAGTCCTCCAAATTCCTTGGTATTACAGACAGACTTCCAATTAACCATATGCATCTTCTTCACCGACGAAGAACCACCCCAAAAGAATCTTCTGACCATTCTATCCAGCTCATCAAATACAGTACGAGGAATTTGAAGTACGAGGAATTTATTACTTAAACATAACCTGCACTTGGGCATGTCTCCTTATAGGCTAGTTTATGGAAAACCTTGTCATTTACCTGTGGAACTTGAGCATAAAGCATATTGGGCCATTAAAATGTTCAACTCAAACCTTGATGACGCTTCTAATTTACGGAAATTACAAATAAATGAACTTGAGGAACTCAGAAATGATGCATATGAGAATTCTAAAATTCATAAAGAAAGAACTAAAGCCTTTCATGACAAGTTAATTTCAAGAAAAACATTTGATGTTGGGCAAAAAGTTCTACTTTATAATTCTAGACTTCACATATTTCCTGGTAAGTTGAGATCAAGATGGACTGGCCCATTTGTGGTTAAGCATGTGTATCATTATGGAGCAGTTGACATTGAGAATCCTAGAAATGGTAACGTATTCAAGGTAAATGGACAAAGACTCAAACTCTTTTTGGAAAATCATGTTACTCAAGAAGAGGTTGTTTTTCTTTCTGATCCTTGTTTTGAAAATAACTAGATGTAAATATAATTTTTACTAATCTTCAACAAAAAAAAAATACATTTTTTTAACCCCGGTTAAATGGCGGATAACGATACTCCGTGATTATTTAAGTCGGTCCCATCAGCTACCCACAAAGCTGATATTGTATATAAATTTCTCTTTCAATTTCTTTTTCATTTTTTTCAGGATGGATGATATTCTCAAAAGATTGCAGAAACGATTTCCTCCTTTTCCTCGAAATATTTTACTGAAGCTTTACCAAGTTCGATTTGAAAGATTAAGAATGCTTATGCACAAAGGGATTCCTGAAGACATACGTTGGATAATTGAAGCCAAGGTACGTGAAGATGAATATCTTCCTGTTTTGCATTTACCAGGTACAGGTAGAAGCACTTTTGCAAAGAAGCGACGAGCAAAGCGCATGAGTTCAAATTGCCACAAATGTGCACGATGGACGTGTAACGGTAAATGTCGTTCTATTGGGATTCCGTCCTCTAATCAAGATGATAAAATTGAATTCATTAAGGATGGACTGAGTAAGGAGAATTTGGGTAATATCAAACTTTCTCTTGAGACGCATCCTAGTGGAGACGTACAAAGAGAAATTCTTGATTTATGGCCGCAATCCAAAGGAAGATGCCAAATACACTTTCGGCGACATTATTACTTTTGACTTTTACGGTTGATTTTTCTTCTCTTTTTGATGAATTATATGTATTTTGGAAGAGATAAAGTCAAAACATGTCAATTATGATGTTAAAGAGCTTATAAAGTCACAATCAAAAAACTGTAAAACTCGTAAAACTTACCTATTTTGCACTCCTTTGGCACCTAGCTTTCTTGATCAGCAAGAAAGGGTTTCCAAGACTTGAAAGCTCTATAAATACCATATTTTGAGCCACCAACTATGACATGCTTTTGATTATTTATCAATCTTCTTCTTATTCTCTCTCTCTAAGTTTTATTTTATTTTTCTTCTTAGTTTCTTTTCAATATTCAAGTTTATGTTGACAATGCCTATGCAAGGCTAAACTTTTCTTTGGTTAAGGGTGATTTCAAAGCCCTAGACATGTTTTGTAATTAATTTTCATATTCTATCAATTATTAGTTTTCAATCAAAATGGTTTGTGTTCTTCCATAAGAATAGTTTATGATTTTTATCTTGATTTGTTTAGGATGTGTACCAGATAGATCTTGATAATTATCTAATGCTAGTTTAGGAGTCTTGATCCGTGCAATTGTTTTGATTTCATATTCATAAGTGGCAATTTGTGATTAATAATTATGTTAAAGTTTTTGCTAATTGCAAAGTGGAACACAACCTAAGTTAAACAATTCATGTTCATGCTTTTGTTGCTTAGATCAACCTATCTTTCTCATCATAAGGATGCTATCAAATTAAATTTAGAGATGTTTATCCTAGGTTGTTTGATAGTTAGAGATTAAGTAGTGGCGTTCGTCTTGCTTAACGACGAATTAAAGAAGGATTGGGGTAACACAGGATGTTGTTATCTACGGTTGTTAACTTTGATAGATAATTGATATTGATAGATTTGATTATTTGATAACTCGTATAATTATATAGTTTTTAGTTATGTTTTATTATTGTTTTGTGTCAAATACGAGTTATTATTGTTTAGTCTAATTGTGTTTATGATCTTTTATATTTTTATGTAATTTGGTGTTTTTCACAAGTTTCTTTGAGTGATTTCAGATTACTAGAATTAAGGGCAAATCCAGTTCAGTTCCAGTTCCGACACCTTTTTCCATATCCGCTATATCTCGAGTTTCACTGAAGCAATAAGGCTGAAATTTGTAGCCGTGCAAAGCTAAGAGGCATATCTATCTTTTTCATGTTTTACACTTCTTGAAACGGAGTCGTTTTCCCTAGCGAAATTGACCATCAAGTTGGCTGATGTGCAATGACGTCTGTGCTGACCTGGTTTCGTATTTTGCCCATATATTCTTATCCACATCATCAAAGGAGATGATTCCAACGGCTATGGATCAGTAACTGATAGGGGAACATTTGTCTAGAAGACCATGTGATCAGATCAGGCCTCCAATATTGACAAAATCGACCATCAAGCTGGCTGATCAGAATTGTCATACAATATGACGAAAATTGTTAGAAAAATGCACCCACCTATTATACCTACCTTTGAAATTTGTAAAGCTTGTCTCTTGTCATTTAGCCCTCCAAAATGTGTATAAATAGAGGGCCTTGGATGATTGTAGAGGATCATATTGTACATAGGTAGGATATTAGCCATTGTAATAAAATTCTCTAAGTTTTCTTCTTCTTTCTTTTCTCTAGTTTTCTTTTTCTTTATTTTCTTCTTCTTCTTTCTTTCTTTTATTTCCTTCTTAGATTCTCTTTAATTTTATGTTTATGTTTACAATGCCTATGCTAGGCTAAACTTC
Source organism: Fremontodendron californicum (assembly GCA_030761205.1). Lineage (NCBI taxonomy): Eukaryota > Viridiplantae > Streptophyta > Magnoliopsida > Malvales > Malvaceae > Fremontodendron > Fremontodendron californicum. The sequence goes on from JAULJL010000043.1 coordinate 5,148,105, forward strand.
TATTTGGTTAAGGGTGATTTCAAAGCCCTAGACATGTTTTGTGATTGATTTTTAGATTCTATCTATCATTAATTTTCTATCAAAGTTGCTTATGTTCTTCTACAAGAATTGTTCATGATGTTGTCTTGATTTATTTAGGTGTACAACTAGATAGATCTTGATAATTATCTATTGCTAGTTTAGGAATCTTGATCCGTGTAATTGTCTTGATTTCCTATTCATAAGTGGCAATTTGTGATTAATGATTATGGTCAAGTTTTCAATAATTGCAAAGTGGAACATAACCTAAGTTGAACAATCCGAGCTTATGTGTTTGTTGCTTAGATCAACCTATCTTTCTCATCATAAAGCTGCCATTAAATTGAATTTAGAGAGCTTATTCTAGGTTGTTTAATGGTTAGAGATTAAATAGAGAGCTTGTTCTATTTAACGACAAACTAAGGAAAGATTGGGATAACAGAGCTTGTTGTTATCTACGGTTGTTAACTTTGATGGTTGGTTGATATTGATAGATCTGAAATTGATTCTTAATGATGTCTAGTGGTGGAGAATGAAACCTTAACCATATTTTTCATATTTGATTCTTCTTACTTACTTGTTTTCTTACTTTTAGTTTGCTTATTTTTAAAAGTATATTTATTTTGATTGGCTGGTTATACCGCCTAATTTGTATATTAACTTTGTTTTATTTTTATTGGCTGGTTATACCGCCTAATTTAGTATATATATTTTTATTGGCTGGTTATACCGCCTAATTTGTATATTAACTTTGTTTTATTTTTATTGGCTGGTTATACCGCCTTGCATCTTATTCTTATTATTTACGTTAGTTTAAATCTGGCTTCAAAAACCCCTTTTCTTTTATTGTTCTTGAATTTAAGTTTTAAACTATTAACTTATAAACTAAAACTCAATCCCTGAGGACTCGACCCTTGCTAACTACTATACTTACAATTTATCTTTTTAGTGCAAGGTTAAATAAGATACACTCTTTTGGGTGCATCAAGTTTTTGGCGCCGTTGCCGGGGATTGCTTTCTTTTGTTTATTAGTTTATTGGTTTATTCTTATTTTCAGTTCTAATGAGTTTTATTTTCTTGTACATACGGGTTTTTCTTATCAAATTTTGAAAAAATAAAAAAAAAATAAAAAAATGATGGAATTGAGCAATCTAACACTTGAAGAGTTGGTGGCATACATGAACATGGAGAATCAACAAGCCAATCTCACCTCCCCAGTTCAACAATTGGCCATGGGAGGATGTCAAGGCCATCAAGGGTTCCAAGACCAACAGTATGATCATTACTCAAACACTTACCATGAGGGATGGTGGGATCATACTAATTATGGCTACTCGAAAAATTACCAAGAAGTAGATCCTTATGCCAATTACACTCATCCATCTAGCTTCAATCAATCATGGTCCCAAGAACCAGCTCTTTTTCAACCACCACATATGACTCAAAACTCAGGTACTTCTTTAGAAGATCTTGTCTATTCTCTTGTTACTGATACTTTGCAATTTCAACAGGAAACAAGGGCAAGCATCCAGAGTTTGGAAAAGCAAATGATCCAATTGACTAGTAGTATGGTGGGATGGGTAGCACAAAGATCTGAAGAACTTCCAGCCCAAACGATGATTAACCCAAAGGAGAATGCTACTATTGTGACCTTGAGGAATGAGGAACAAGATGAGGATGAGACAAAATTAGAGATGAATTCTATTCTTGAGGATAATGAAGCCAATGATCCAAATAAGAGTATTTCGGCACCTGAGGTAACGTTTGAGATTCTAATTTTTACTAATGTTTCTTCTCCACCTTTTCCTAGTAGATTCGCAAAGTTCAAGGAGGATGAACATGAACAAGACACGCTGGAAACCTTAAACAGTTTGTTTGTGGATGTCATTCAACAAGTACCAAAAGATGCACCATTCCTCGATGAGATATGCACCACCAAGGATGATGGAATAATACTTGTAATGGAGAATGCATCCACTGTTGTGCAAAGAAAGCTTCCTCTCAAACGCATAAATTTGGGAAATTTCATGTATGAGCCTGACAAGCCTAAAAAGCCAAGAAGGGGTGTTGGTTAGATTCAAAACACTAACTCAAGTGTTAATTGGGAAGGCAGCCCAATTAAAGATGAAATTGCCAACCTTCCATATTCAGATTTGCTTTCTCTTTCTTTTCCTTTTTCTTTTATTATTTTTGTTGTTTTTATTTTTATTTCTTATGTTTCTTTTTTAATTGTGTTTACTGTTTTTAAGTTCATTTAGGCTGCATAAGTTTCTTTTGTTTAATAGTTCTTTTCTCTTACATATAATTCTTGCATTGGGGGATAATAGCATTACATTAATGACAATGTAAAAATTATGAGTGGGGGGAAGAATTTAGGATTTTATTTTTGAGTCTTTTTATGTTGTTTTTCTTTCTGACCCTTGTTTTGAAAATAACTAGATGTAAATATAATTTTTATTTTTATTTTTAACCCCGGTTAAATGGCGGATAACGGTACTCCGTGATTATTTAAATCGGTTCCATCAGCTACCCACAAAACTGATATTGTATATAAATTTCTCTTCCAATTTCTCTTTCAATTTTTTTTTTCTTCATTTTTTTTTCAGGATGGATGATATTCTCACAAGATTGCAGAAACGATTTCCTCCTTTTCCTCGAAATATTTTACTGAAGCTTTACCAAGTTCGATTTGAAAGATTAAGAATGCTTATGCACAAAGGGATTCCTGAAGACATACGTTGGATAATTGAAGCCAAGGTACGTGAAGATGAATATCTTCCTATTTTGCATTTACCAGGTACAGGTAGAAGCACTTTTGCAAAGAAGCGACGAGCAAAGCGCATGAATTCAAATTGCCACAAATGTGCACGATGGACGTGTAATAGTAAATGTTGTTCTATTGGGATTCTGTCCTCTAATCGAGATGATAAAATTGAATTCATTAAGGATGGACTGAGTAAGGAGAATTTGGGTAATATCCAACTTTCTCTTGAGACGCATCCTAGTGGAGACGTACAAAGAGAAATTCTTGATTTATGGCCGCAATTCCAAAGGGAATGGCAATATCTTGGGAATCTGATGTTAAAAGACCCTGTTTGCCAGCTTGTAAGAAAACTGGATGGGAAGCATATCCTCGACTCATAGAAGGCGTTTAAGCCGTTTCTGGACGTAAAACCAGAGGAAGATGCCAAATACACTTTCGGCGACATTATTACTCTTGTCTGATTCACTACTCAGTCCTCTATATATTACACCATGTACTCATTCTCTTTCAGGCACTCGAAAAAAAAATGGAAAGTACTTCGTCCCAGCGCATTAAAAAAATTTGTGTCTTTGGAGGTGCTTATCCCGGGAAAAATAACATATTCGCTGAAGAAGCCATAAGAGTTGGAGTAATACTTGCCCAACAAAAGATCCAGTTGATTTATGGAGGCGGTAGTACGGGTTTAATGGGAGCAGTCGCTACAGCAGCACACGCCGGAGGAAGTCCAGTTCTATTAGTCGTGCCAAAACTATTCACAGATTTTTGTGGACCTACCGTGGGTAAGGAAATACAAGTCTGGAGTATCCCTGAACGGATAACAATCATGTACCATTCTGCCGATGCACTCATTGCTTTACCAGGAGGTCTGGGTACATTGGAAGAAATAGCTTGCGTGGCTTCTTGGTCATCTTTGGTCACAAATAAGAAACCCATTGGTTTGCTTAATATTAATGGTTATTTTAGTAATTTGCTTTCATATTTAGATAATGCTGTGGATAATGGATTCATGTTTTCAGAGGCAAGGAGAACCATAATTTCTGCTACAACCATTGAAGATTTACTCAAAAAGCTCCAAGCTTATGAGTGTTTATCTGCTACGGTTGTTTCGCAAACGCTTGATGGTGACTCAATTAAGAGTTGTAAACCCAAGTGCAGGTTATGTTCAAGTAATAAATTCTCGGGTGTCCGAGGTCGAACCACAGGGAAGCGTATTAGTAAGTATAAGTTTATAAATATATAAGAAAAATAAAGTAAACAAGATATTAGGGAATCAACAACAAAACAAGATAAACAAGATATTAGAGAACAAAATAAACAAAATAAAATAAAAGAAATTAAACAAGATATAAAAACAATAAGAAAAGATGTTGAGGTTAGAGAATCCACTCTTGGTGTTATGCTAAGATTAATCTTGTTTTATTACACAATTGAAATCCACACATAAGGGAGGTTCCAATCGGAAGGTTTAGCAATTCAGTCCAAATTGTCCAACGTCCATAGCATATGATATTATGTTCATTTGGTGTCCTCAAAACTCACAAAAAGAGTCCAAGCATTCCTTATGCCAAGGTATATGTCTACAACAAATCAAGGTTATGAAACCAAGCATTTATTGTGCCATTTTCATTGTCAATAATGAATCAAGATCCCTACTTTGCAAGTATGATTTTAAACCAAAAGAAAATATTATCTATACTAGTGTTTATAAATGATAATTCATTTTAGCTCATGTTTAAGAGACTAACCTTAGCATTTACCAAGAGCTTCATCTCATCACCTCAACAATATGATTAGCAACACATACTAGATATGAATAAAATGAAAAGAAATGAAAGAAGCATAAGTAAATAAAAAAAAAAACTAGAGAAAGGAAAGAAGAAGAAAACTTAGAGAATTTTATTACAATGGCTAATATCCTACCAATGTATAATGTTTTCCAATACTCATCCAAGGCCCTCTATTTATACACATTTTGGAGGGCTAAATGACAAGAGACAAGCTTTACAAATTTCAAAGGTAGGTATAATAGGTGGGTGCATTTTTCTAACAATTTTCGTCATATTGTATGACAATTCTGATCAGCCAGCTTGATGGTAGATTTTGTCAATGTTGGAGGCTCGATCTGATAAAATTGTCTTCTAGAAAAATATACCCCTATCAGTTACGGATCCATAGCCGTTGGAATCAGCTCATTTGCTGATGTGGATAAGAAGATATGGGCAAAATACGAAAACAGGTCAGCACAGACGTCATTGCACATCAGCCAACTTGATGGTCGATTTCGCTAGGGAAAACGACTCCGTTTCAAGAAGTGTAAAACATGAAAAAGATAGATATGCCTCTTAGCTTTGCACGGCTACAAAGTTCAGCCTTATTGCTACAGTGAAACTCGAGATATAGCTGATATGGTAAACGGTGTCGGAACTGGAACTGAACTGGATTTGCCCTTAATTCTAGTAATCTGAAATCACTCAAAGAAACTTGTGAAACACACCAAATTACATAAAAATATAAAAGATCATAAACACAATTAGACTAAACAATAATAACTCGTATTTGATACAAAACAATAATAAAACATAACTAAAAACTATATAATTATACGAGTTATCACACCCCCACACTTAGATTGTTGCTAGTCCCTAGCAACGACTCAATAAAAATAAAATAAGAAAATCTAATCTAATCCATTTTCGTTGGAAATCACGGTGGCACTTAGCATGTGACACAAGCCTTTAAACCCCTAGGTGTCCCTAGTGGACGAGTTTAGTCTCGTGAGGGTTTACTAGGACGATACCCACAAACATTGAAGACATAAGAAAAACTAAAAATAATAATTATAACTAATCCTTCCAATATAAATTAGAGATAATCATTGGACAAGTCTTAAAAACTAATCAATAGCTTAAAGAAATTCACAAAAAATCTTGCTTGAATGTAAATAGTTTGAGTTAAGCCAATATTAACATAACATATTTCAATCAAAATAGTGTATATTCAAACTTAATCTCAACTTCTCACATGGGATACTCTCTTGATTTTCACTCTTTAAAGTAGTGGTAAAGTGTTTACACTCAATCAATCTCATGAAAACACTTCTACCATATGCTTGCTTGTCCACCTATTCTCCACTATTTAGATCATACAACTTCATAAATCAAGAGGTCTTTATTCAAGGTTGTAATGGGGCCAAAGGGTTATAATGTGGTTAAAGAACAAAAGGATAAAGATATCACAAAGGTTCCAAAGAGTTCATAGATTTTAGAGACATAATAAGATCATACAAATAAAACTTCTCAAAACTCTTATAAAGCACATAATAACATAGGCTAAATATTCATGTTGAGCCTTTGCTTCATTCTAACCAACTTTGTAACATCTTTTTCTTTACTTTAACTAGAAGTTCAAGAGAAGAATTTTTTTTTTTTTTAATATGGGAATGTATTTGACAATGATCCCTTTCTTTTTCTCTTGACTTTTTCTTTTCTTTTCTTCCCCCACACTTATCTTTTGTTTCTAACCCAAATTTTCAACTAAAAATATCCCTTGTTTTTTTTTGCAATATGTCTCAAAATATATAATCCATCTTTAGAACAAGGGTAAGGATATAAGTATATTTAGGCTAGGTGTAAGTTGTGGTTACCAATAAAACAGCATATTTAATGTAGGCTCAAATTGGCTCACTAGTGGGGATGTTCTCTTAGAACATTAATAATGGATGGCTGTTTGGCTCTGGTTATAATCCTAATGCCTCTATCATATTCATGTTGTCACATGTATCAATATAGTCTCAAACGGTTTAAAGCAAGTTCTAGAGAATCATGTAATCATAAGAGCACTCAAGAAAGAAATTAGATTGATTTGTATAATGCATCAATCATTATAGGCTCAAAAACTCACAAGGATGATTATACAAGTCAGATTAAGTCTAAACATGCTTCTTTCTCAATCAACATATCATATTAACATTGGCTCATAAAAAGGTTGACATCAAGCTCAATTCTCATGAAAATCTTCTCACTAATAAATCTGTTTTAGACTTATGCAATTCATATCTCATCATTGTATTAAAAAGGAACTACAACACACTAAATAATAATAATAATAATAAAGACTCATAAAAAAAAATAGTAGACAAAAATAAAAGAAATCCTAAATCGTCCCCCCCACACTTAATTCTTACATTGTCCTCAATGTAAGTCTATTAACCCAAATGAAAGAATCATGTGTAAGAGAAAAGAACTAATAACATAAGAATAGGAATAACTAAGACTCAAAACAAAACAAACTCATGCAACCTAAATAATCCTAAAATACTAAACAAAAATTAACAAGTAAACATAAAAAGATTAAAATCAAACTGACAAGGTATGTCTCAAGTCTCCCTTACTCAGACCTTGTTCAGAATGAATACTTCTAAATGGCTTAAAACACATCAATTTTTTTTTTTTTTTTTTTTTTTTTTTTTTTTTTACAAATTAGCAAAATATGTCCCTTACCCCCTACTAAAGGTAGAATTTAGGAGATATTACCTGCAGAGGTTGCTAACCACTTATTATAACTGAGACACAACAAACAAAATGTTAGATAATGTTACAAAGACAGAGTGCAATCCACTCCTTGCTCGTCCATATCTCTTTTTCTTTTTCCGAGCGTTTGTGAAACAACCGTAGCAGATGAATACTCATAAGCTTGGAGCTTTTTGAGTAAATCTTCAATGGTTGTAGCAGAAATTATGGTTCTCCTTGCCTCTGAAAACATGAATCCATTATCCACAGCATTATCTAAATATGAAAGCAAATTACTAAAATAACCATTAATATTAAGCAAACCAATGGGTTTCTTATTTGTGACCAAAGATGACCAAGAAGCCACGCAAGCTATTTCTTCCAATGTACCCAGACCTCCTGGTAAAGCAATGAATGCATCGGCAGAATGGTACATGATTGTTATCCGTTCAGGGATACTCCAGACTTGTATTTCCTTACCCACGGTAGGTCCACAAAAACTTGTGAATAGTTTTGGCACGATTCCTAGAACTGGACTTCCTCCGGCATGTGCTGCTGTAGCGACTGCTCCCATTAAACCCGAACTACCGCCTCCATAAATCAACTGGATCTTTTGTTGGGCAAGTATTACTCCAACTCTTATGGCTTCATCAGCGAATATTTTATTTTTCCCTGGATAAGCACCTCCAAAGACACAAATTTTTTCAATGCGCTGGGACGAGGTACTTTCCATTTTTTTGTTTGAGTGCCTGAAAGAGAATGAGTACATGGTGTAATATATAGAGGACTGAGTAGTGAATCAGACAAGAGTAATAATGTCGCCGAAAGTGTATTTGACCTGTCAGAAGAAAATGTTAACCTAACAAAAGATTTTTGCGTGATTTCAGGAAGAAAATCAAAAAGAAAAGAAAAAGCAACCGTAAAAGACCAATGCAAAAAAAAAAAAAAATGAGAATAATTACACAAATCGTAAATTAAACCGAAATGAAGTTATTGCAAATCAAACCAAAAGCTGAGAAGTCATTTATTGTAGTTGTGATTGTGGCTCACATCTTCCTCTGGTTTTACGTCCAGAAACGGCTTAAACGCCTTCTATGAGTCGAGGATATGCTTCCCATCCAGTTTTCTTACAAGCTGGCAAACAGGGTCTTTTAACATCAGATTCCCAAGATGTTGCCATTCCTTTTGGAATTGCGGCCATAAATCAAGAATTTCTCTTTGTACGTCTCCACTAGGATGCGTCTCAAGAGAAAGTTGGATATTACCCAAATTCTCCTTACTCAGTCCATCCTTAATGAATTCAATTTTATCATCTCGATTAGAGGACGGAATCCCAATAGAACGACATTTACCGTTACACGTCCATTGATAACTCGTATAATTATATAGTTTTTAGTTATGTTTTATTAATGTTTTGTGTCAAATACGAGTTATTATTGTTTAGTCTAATTGTGTTTATGATCTTTTATATTTTTATGTATTTTGGTGTTTTTCACAAGTTTCTTTGAGTGATTTCAGATTACTAGAATTAAGGGCAAATCCAGTTCAGTTTCAGTTCCGACACCTTTTGCCATATCAGCTATATCTCGAGTTTCACTGAAGCAATAAGGATGAAATTTGTAGCCATGCAAAGCTAAGAGGCATATCTATCTTTTTCATGTTTTACACTTCTTAAAACGGAGTCGTTTTCCCTAGCGAATCGACCATCAAGTTGGCTGATGTGCAATGATGTCTGTGCTGACATGTTTTCGTATTATGCCCATATCTGCTTAACCACATCAGCAAATGAGCTGATTCCAACGGCTATGGTTCCGTAACTGATAGGGGAACCTTTGTCTAGAAGACCATGTGATCAGATCAGGCCTCCAATATTGAAGAAATCGACCATCAAGGTGGCTGATGTGCAATGACGTCTGTGCTGACATGTTTTCGTATTTTGCCCATATCTGCTTAACCACATCAGCAAAAGAGCTGATTCCAACGGCTATGGTTCCGTAACTGATAGGGGAACCTTGTTCTAGAAGACCATGTGATCAGATCAGGCCTCCAATATTGACGAAATCGACCATCAAGTTGGCTGATCAAAATCATCATATACCTACCTTTGAAATTTGTAAAGCTTGTCTCTTGTCATTTAGCCCTCCAAAATGTGTATAAATAGAGGGCCTTGGATGATTGTAAGGGATCATATTGTACATAGGTAGGATATTAGCTATTGTAATAAAATTCTCTAAGTTTTCTTCTTCTTTCTTTTCTCTAGTTTTCTTTTTCTTTAGAGAGAGCAAGAGGTTGGATAATTAATATTCTTCCTCTTCTTCTTTCTTTCTTTTATTTTCTTCTTAGATTTTCTTTAATTTTATGTTTATGTTTATAATGCCTATGCTAGGCTAAACTTCTATTTGGTTAAGGGTGATTTCAAAGCCCTAGACATGTTTTGTGATTGATTTTCAGATTCTATCTATCATTAATTTTCTATCAAAGTTGCTTATGTTCTTCTACAAGAATTGTTCATGATGTTGTCTTGATTTATTTAGGTGTACAACTAGATAGATCTTGATAATTATCTATTGCTAGTTTAGGAGTCTTGATCCGTGTAATTGTCTTGATTTCCTATTCATAAGTGGCAATTTGTGATTAATGATTATGGTCAAGTTTTCAATAATTGCAAAGTGGAACATAACCTAAGTTGAACAATCCGAGCTTATGTGTTTGTTGCTTAGATCAACCTATCTTTCTCATCATAAAGCTGCCATTAAATTGAATTTAGAGAGCTTATTCTAGGTTGTTTAATGGTTAGAGATTAAATAGAGAGCTTGTTCTATTTAACGACAAACTAAGGAAAGATTGGGGTAACAGAGCTTGTTGTTATCTACGGTTGTTAACTTTGATAGTTGGTTGATATTGATAGATTTGAAATTGATTCTTAATGATGTCTAGTGGTGGAGAATGAAACCTTAACCATATTTTTCATATTTGATTCTTCTTACTTACTTGTTTTCTTAATTTTCTAGTTTGCCTATTTTTAAAAGTATATTTATTTTTATTGGCTGGTTATACCGCCTAATTTGTATATTAACTTTGTTTTATTTTTATTGGCTGGTTATACCGCCTAATTTAGTATATATATTATTGGCTGGTTATACCGTCTAATTTAGTATATATATTATTGGCTGGTTATACCGCCTAATATAGTATATATATTTTTATTGGCTGGTTTTACCGCCTTGCATCTTATTCTTATTATTTACTTTAGTTTAAATCTGGCTTCAAAAACCCCTTTTCTTTTATTGTTCTTGAATTTAAGTTTTAAACTATTAACTTATAAACTAAAACCCAATCCCTGAGGACTCGACCCTTGCTAACTACTATACTTACAATTTATCTTTTTAGTGCAAGGTTAAATAAGATACACTCTTTCGGCGACATTATTACTCTTGTCTGATTCACTACTCAGTCCTCTATATATTACACCATGTACTCATTCTCTTTCAGGCACTCGAAGAAAAAAAAAATGGAAAGTACTTCATCCCAGCGCATTAAAAAAATTTGTGTCTTTGGAGGTGCTTATCCAGGAAAAAATAACATATTCGCTGATGAAGCCATAAGAGTTGGAGTAATACTTGCCCAACAAAAGATCCACTTGATTTAAGCAGATATGGGCAAAATACGAAAACATGTCAGCACAGACGTCATTGCACATCAGCCACCTTGATGGTCGATTTCTTCAATATTGGAGGCCTGATCTGATCACATGGTCTTCTAGACAAAGGTTCCCCTATCAGTTACGGAACCATAGCCGTTGGAATCAGCTCATTTGCTGATGTGGTTAAGCAGATATGGGCATAATACGAAAACATGTCAGCACAGACATCATTGCACATCAGCCAACTTGATGGTCGATTCGCTAGGGAAAACGACTCCGTTTTAAGAAGTGTAAAACATGAAAAAGATAGATATGCCTCTTAGCTTTGCATGGCTACAAATTTCATCCTTATTGCTTCAGTGAAACTCGAGATATAGCTGATATGGCAAAAGGTGTCGGAACTGAAACTGAACTGGATTTGCCCTTAATTCTAGTAATCTGAAATCACTCAAAGAAACTTGTGAAAAACACCAAAATACATAAAAATATAAAAGATCATAAACACAATTAGACTAAACAATAATAACTCGTATTTGACACAAAACATTAATAAAACATAACTAAAAACTATATAATTATACGAGTTATCACACCCCCACACTTAGATTGTTGCTAGTCCCTAGCAACGACTCAATAAAAATAAAATAAGAAAATCTAATCTAATCCATTTTCGTAGGAAATCACGGTGGCACTTAGCATGTGACACAAGCCTTTAAACCCCTAGGTGTCCCTAGTGGACGAGTTTAGTCTCGTGAGGGTTTACTAGAACGATACCCACAAACATTGAAAAACTAAAATATAAATAAACTACATATACTAAAAATATTTACTCCTAATCCTTTCAATACAAATTAGAGACAATCTTTGAACAAGTCTTATAAACTAATCAATAGCTTAAAGAATTTCACAAAAAATCATGCTTGAATGTAAATTGTTTGAGTTAAGCCAATATTAACATAACATATCTCAATCAAAATAGTGCATGTTCAAATTTAATCTCAACTTCTCACATGGGATACCCTCATGATTTTCACTCTTTAAAGTAGTGGTGAAGTGTTTACACTCAATCAATCTCATGAAAACAGTTCTACCATATTCTTGCTTGTCCACCTATTCTCCACTATTTAGATCATACAACTTCATGAATCAAGAGGTCTTTAATCAAGGTTGTAATGGGGCCAAGGGGTTTGTAATGTGGTTGAAGAACAAAAGGATAACGATATCACAAAGGTTCCAAAGAGTTCATAAAGTTTAGAGACATAATAAGATCATACAAAGAAACTTATCAAAACTCTTTACAAGTACATAGTCACCAAGGCCGGATATTCATGTTGGGCCTTTTCTTCATTCTAAACAACTTTGTAACATCTTTTTCTTTTTCCAAAAATTCAAGAGATGATTCATATTTTTTTTTTTTTACATAGGAATGTATTTGCCAGTATTCCATTTCTTTTTCTCTTGACTTTCTTTTCCCCCCACACTTATTTCTTGTTTCTAACCCAAATTTTTAACTAAAAATATCCCTTGTTTTTTTGCAATATGTCTCAAAATATATAATCCATCTTTAGAACAAGGGTAAGGATATAAGTATATTTAGGCTAGGTGTAAGTTGTGGTTACCAATAAAACATCATATTTAATGTAGGCTCAAATTGGCTCACTAGTGGGGATGTTCTCTTAGAACATTAATAATGGATGGCTGTTTGGCTCTGGTTATAATCCTAATGCCTCTATCATATTCATGTTGTCACATGTATCAATATAGTCTCAAACGGTTTAAAGCAAGTTCTAGAGAATCATGTAATCATAAGAGCACTCAAGAAAGAAATTAGATTGATTTGTATAATGCATCAATCATTATAGGCTCAAAAACTCACAAGGATGATTATACAAGTCAGATTAAGTCTAAACATGCTTCTTTCTCAATCAACATATCATATTAACATTGGCTCATAAAAAGGTTGACATCAAGCTCAATTCTCATGAAAATCTTCTCACTAATAAATCTGTTTTAGACTTATGCAATTCATATCTCATCATTGTATTAAAAAGGAACTAAAACACACTAAAAATAATAATAATAATAATAATAATAATAAAGACTCATAAAAAAAATAGTAGACAAAAATAAAAGAAATCCTAAATCATTCCCCCCACACTTAATTCTTACATTGTCCTCAATGTAAGTCTATTAACCCAAATGAAAGAATCATGTGTAAGAGAAAAGAACTAATAACATAAGAATAGGAACAACTAAGACTCAAAACAAAACAAAACCATGCAACCTAAATAATCCTAAAATACTAAACAAAAATTAACAAGTAAACATAAAAAGATTAAAATCAAACTGACAAGGTATGTCTCAAGTCTCCCTTACTCAGACCTTGTTCAGAATGAATACTTCTAAATTGCTTAAAACACAACAAACTCTTCTTTTTTTTTTTTTTTTTTTTTGAAAAGAAGAAATCAAACTGACAAGGTATGTCTCAAGTCTCCCTTACTCAGACCTTGTTCAGAATGAATACTTCTTAATTTTTTTTTTTTTTTTTTTTTTAAATTAGCAAAATATGTCCCTTACCCCCTACTAAAATATGACATTGTCCCCAATGTCAAATTTTAAAGGTAGAATTTAGGAGATATTACCTGCAGAGGTTGCTAACCACTTATTATAACTGAGACACAACAAGCAAAATGTTAGATAATGTCACAAAGACAAAGTGCAATCCACTCCTTGCTCGTCCATATCTCTTTTTCTTTTTCCGAGCGTTTGCGAAACAACCGTAGCAGATAAACACTCATAAGCTTGGAGCTTTTTGAGTAAATCTTCAATGGTTGTAGCAGAAATTATGGTTCTCCTTGCCTCTGAAAACATGAATCCATTATGCACAACATTATCTAAATATGAAAGCAAATTACTAAAATAACCATTAATATTAAGCAAACCAATGGGTTTCTTATTTGTGACCAAAGATGACCAAGAAGCCACGCAAGCTATTTCTTCCAATGTACCCAGACCTCCTGGTAAAGCAATGAATGCATCGGCAGAATGGTACATGATTGTTATCCGTTCAGGGACACTCCAGACTTGTATTTCCTTACCCACGGTAGGTCCACAAAAACTTGTGAATAATTTTGGCACTATTCCTAGAACTGGACTTCCTCCGGCGTGTGCTGCTGTAGCGACTGCTCCCATTAAACCCGTACTACCGCCTCCATAAATCAAGTGGATCTTTTGTTGGGCAAGTATTACTCCAACTCTTATGGCTTCATCAGCGAATATGTTATTTTTTCCTGGATAAGCACCTCCAAAGACACAAATTTTTTTAATGCGCTGGGATGAAGTACTTTCCATTTTTTTTTTCTTCGAGTGCCTGAAAGAGAATGAGTACATGGTGCAATATATAGAGGACTGAGTAGTGAATCAGACAAGAGTAATAATGTCGCCGAAAGTGTATCTGACCTGTCAGAAGAAAATGTTAACCTAACAAAAGATTTTTGCGTGATTTCAGGAAGAAAATCAAAAAGAGAAGAAAAATCAACCGTAAAAGACAAATAAAAAAAAAGAGAATAATTACACAAATCGAACAACACGTAAATTAAACCAAAATAAATTTATTGCAAATCAAACCAAAAGCTGAGAAGTCATTTATTGTAGTTGTGATTGTGGCTCACATCTTCCTCTGGTTTTACGTCCAGAAACGGCTTAAACGCCTTCTATGAGTCGAGGATATGCTTCCCATCCAGTTTTCTTACAAGCTGGCAAACAGGGTCTTTTAACATCAGATTCCCAAGATGTTGCCGTTCCCTTTGGAATCAAGTGGATCTTTTGTTGTATTGGCTGTTGTATTTGCTTTAGAAAAATTTCGATCGTATTTAATTGGTACTAAAGTAATTGTATTTTCTGACCATGCAGCCCTTAGGTACTTACTCACTAAGAAGGAGGCCAAACCAAGGTTGATCAGATGGATACTTCTCTTACAAGAGTTTGATTTGGAGATAAAAGATAAGAGAGGTAGTGACAACCTGGTTGCGGACCATCTTAGCCGTTTAGTTCATGAAGATGATGCACTACCCTTGAATGAAAACTTTCCGGATGAACAACTTCTTTTTATAAGAACAACAACTCCTTGGTATGCTGATATTGTTAATTACTTAGTTACCAAGAAGTTGCCACAAGAGTTGACACAAGCTCAAAGAAATAAGATCAAGAGTGATGCCAAATACTACATATGGGATGATCCTTACCTTTGGAAGCATTGCTCCGATCAGATTATAAGAAGGTGTGTACTCGAAACTGAATTTCAATCTATTCTCACCTTTTGTCACTCTTATGCATGTGGAGGACACTTTGGATCCAAAAGAACAGCCATGAAAGTTCTTGATTCTGGATTTTATTGGCCTACCATATTCAAAGATGCATACCTCTTTTGCAAGTCATGTGATCGTTGCCAAAGAACTGGTAACTTAGGTGCTAGAAATCAAATGCCTCAAACTCCAATACTTATTGTTGAAATTTTTGATGTATGGGGCATGGATTTCATGGGACCTTTTCCTCCTTCTTTTGGTAATCTTTATATTTTACTTGCCGTTGATTATGTTTCAAAGTGGGTGGAAGCAAAATCCACTAGGACTAATGACTCTAAAGTTGTTTCAGATTTTGTCAAGACTAACATCTTTGCTAGGTTTGGAACGCCAAAGGCCATAATCAGCGATAGAGGTACTCACTTTTGCAATAGGACTATGGAAGCACTTTTGAGGAAGTATAACATCACACACAAGGTCTCCACCTCATATCATCCTCAAACTAGTGGGCAAGCTGAAGTGTCAAACCGAGAAGTTAAGTCCATCCTTGAAAAGACAGTTAATCCAAATAGGAAGGATTGGAGTTCACGACTTGATGATGCACTTTGGGCTTATAGGACAGCATATAAGACACCCATTGGTATGTCTCCTTATCGACTTGTTTATGGTAAGCCTTGTCATCTTCCGGTTGAATTGGAACATAAATCATATTGGGCTATCAAACAATGCAACATGGAGATGGATGAGATAGGAAAGAAAAGAAAACTTGACCTACAAGAATTAGAGGAGATAAGGAATAATGCCTATCAGAATTCTAGGATTTACAAGGAAAAGACTAAGGCATTCCATGACAAGATGATATCAAGAAAAGAATTTGTTGTTGGACAAAAAGTTCTTCTCTTCCATTCACGCCTTAAGTTATATCCAGGTAAGTTACGTTCTCGTTGGGTTGGACCTTTTGTTATTACTGATGTATTTACTCATGGTGCAGTTGAAATCCAAAGCCCAAAAACAGATAAGGCATTCAAAGTGAATGGTCATAGATTGAAGCCTTACTATGAGAACTTTCCAATACAAGATGTGGAGGAGTTTCCACTTTTTGAGCCAAAGTATGTTGAATAATAATGGCATGGGTCTAAGTTAGGCTGAGGACAATAAACCAAGCGCTTCTTGGGAGGCAACCCAAAAGGATGGAGAGCATCTATTATATCAGATTTGCATATTCCTTACTCTCCATCATTCTATCTTTTATTGTTTTTCTTTTATTTTGTTTAATAGTTCTTTTCTCTTACAAAGATGTAAATATAATTTTTAATTTATTTTTTTTAACCCCGGTTAAATGGCGGATAACGGTACTCCGTGATTATTTAAATCGGTTCCATCAGCTACCCATAAAACTGATATTGTATATAAATTTCTCTTCCAATTTCTCTTTCATTTTTTTTCATTTTTTTTTTTCAGGATGGATGATATTCTCACAAGATTGCAGAAACGATTTCCTCCTTTTCCTCGAAATATTTTACTGAAGCTTTACCAAGTTCGACTTGAAAGATTAAGAATGCTTACGCACAAAGGGATTCCTGACGACATACGTTGGATAATTGAAGCCAAGGTACGTGAAGATGAATATCTTCCTGTTTTGCATTTACCAGGTACAGGTAGAAGCACTTTTGCAAAGAAGCGACGAGCAAAGCGCATGAGTTCAAATTGCCACAAATGTGCACGATGGACGTGTAACGGTAAATGTCGTTCTATTGGGATTCCGTCCTCTAATCGAGATGATAAAATTGAATTCATTAAGGATGGACTGAGTAAGGAGAATTTGGGTAATATCCAACTTTCTCTTGAGACGCATCCTAGTGGAGACGTACAAAGAGAAATTCTTGATTGTGGCTCACATCTTCCTCTGGTTTTACGTCCAGAAACGGCTTAAACGCCTTCTATGAGTCGAGGATATGCTTCCCATCCAGTTTTCTTACAAGCTGGCAAAGAGGGTCTTTTAACATCAGATTCCCAAGATGTTGCCATTCCCTTTGGAATTGCGGCCATAAATCAAGAGGTTTTTGAAGGGGTTGGGTTTTAGTTTATAAGTTAATAGTTTAAAACTTAAATTCAAGAACAATAAAAGAAAAGGGGTTTTTGAAGCCAGATTTAAACTAAAGTAAATAATAAGAATAAGATGCAAGGCGGTAAAACCAGCCAATAAAAATATATATACTATATTAGGCGGTATAACCAGCCAATAATATATATACTAAATTAGACGGTATAACCAGCCAATAATATATATACTAAATTAGGCGGTATAACCAGCCAATAAAAATAAAACAAAGTTAATATACAAATTAGGCGGTATAACCAGCCAATAAAAATAAATATACTTTTAAAAATAGGCAAACTAGAAAATTAAGAAAACAAGTAAGTAAGAAGAATCAAATATGAAAAATATGGTTAAGGTTTCATTCTCCACCACTAGACATCATTAAGAATCAATTTCAAATCTATCAATATCAACCAACTATCAAAGTTAACAACCGTAGATAACAACAAGCTCTGTTACCCCAATCTTTCCTTAGTTTGTCGTTAAATAGAACAAGCTCTCTATTTAATCTCTAACCATTAAACAACCTAGAATAAGCTCTCTAAATTCAATTTAATGGCAGCTTTATGATGAGAAAGATAGGTTGATCTAAGCAACAAACACATAAGCTCGGATTGTTCAACTTAGGTTATGTTCCACTTTGCAATTATTGAAAACTTGACCATAATCATTAATCACAAATTGCCACTTATGAATAGGAAATCAAGACAATTACACGGATCAAGACTCCTAAACTAGCAATAGATAATTATCAAGATCTATCTAGTTGTACACCTAAATAAATCAAGACAACATCATGAACAATTCTTGTAGAAGAACATAAGCAACTTTGATAGAAAATTAATGATAGATAGAATCTGAAAATCAATCACAAAACATGTCTAGGGCTTTGAAATCACCCTTAACCAAATAGAAGTTTAGCCTAGCATAGGCATTATAAACATAAAATTAAATAGAATCTAAAAAGAAAATAAAAGAAAGAAAGAAGAAGAAGAAGAAGAAGAATATTAATTATCCAACCTCTTGCTCTTTCTAAAGAAAAAGAAAACTAGAGAAAAGAAAGAAGAAAATGTCCTCAGGGTAGGATATTAGCTATTGTAATAAAATTCTCTAAGTTTTCTTCTTCTTTCTTTTCTCTAGTTTTCTTTTTCTTTAGAGAGAGCAAGAGGTTGGATAATTAATATTCTTCCTCTTCTTCTTTCTTTCTTTTATTTTCTTCTTAGATTTTCTTTAATTTTATGTTTATGTTTATAATGCCTATGCTAGGCTAAACTTCTATTTGGTTAAGGGTGATTTCAAAGCCCTAGACATGTTTTGTGATTGATTTTCAGATTCTATCTATCATTAATTTTCTATCAAAGTTGCTTATGTTCTTCTACAAGAATTGTTCATGATGTTGTCTTGATTTATTTAGGTGTACAACTAGATAGATCTTGATAATTATCTATTGCTAGTCTAGGAGTCTTGATCCGTGTAATTGTCTTGATTTCCTATTCATAAGTGGCAATTTGTGATTAATGATTATGGTCAAGTTTTCAATAATTGCAAAGTGGAACATAACCTAAGTTGAACAATCCGAGCTTATGTGTTTGTTGCTTAGATCAACCTATCTTTCTCATCATAAAGCTGCCATTAAATTGAATTTAGAGAGCTTATTCTAGGTTGTTTAATGGTTAGAGATTAAATAGAGAGCTTGTTCTATTTAACGACAAACTAAGGAAAGATTGGGGTAACAGAGCTTGTTGTTATCTACGGTTGTTAACTTTGATAGTTGGTTGATATTGATAGATCTGAAATTGATTCTTAATGATGTCTAGTGGTGGAGAATGAAACCTTAACCATATTTTTCATATTTGATTCTTCTTACTTATTTGTTTTCTTACTTTTAGTTTGCTTATTTTTTATATTTATTTTTATTGGCTGGTTATACCGCCTAATTTGTATATTAACTTTGTTTTATTTTTATTGGCTGGTTATACCGCCTAATTTAGTATATATATTTTTATTGGCTGGTTATACCGCCTAATTTAGTATATATACTTTTATTGGCTGGTTATACCGCCTTGCATCTTATTCTTATTATTTACTTTAGTTTAAATCTGGCTTCAAAAACCCCTTTTCTTTTATTGTATATATATTAGATTCTTTTTCTTTAGAAAGAGCAAGAGGTTGGATAATTAATATTCTTCTTCTTCTTCTTTCTTTCTTTCTTTTATTTCCTTCTTAGATTCTCTTTGATTTTATGTTTATGTTTATGATGCCTATGATAGGCTAAACTTCTATTTGGTTAATGGTGATTTCAAAGCCTTAGACATGTTTTGTGATTGATTTTCAGATTCTATCTATCATTAATTTTCTATCAAAGTTGCTTATGTTCTTCTACAAGAATTGTTCATGATGCAAGGCGGTATAACCAGATGTAAATATAATTTTTAAATAAGGGAGATTAAATAAGGGTGATTTCAAAGCCCTAGACATGTTTTGTGATTGATTTTCAGACTCTATCTATCATTAATTTTCTATCAAAGTTGCTTATGTTCTTCTACAAGAATTGTTCATGATGTTGTCTAGATTTATTTAGGTGTACAACTAGATAGATCTTGATAATTATCTATTGCTAGTTTAGGAGTCTTGATCCGTGTAATTGTCTTGATTTCCTATTCATAAGTGGCAATTTGTGATTAATGATTATGGTCAAGTTTTCAATAATTGCAAAGTGGAACATAACCTAAGTTGAACAATCCGAGCTTATGTGTTTGTTGCTTAGATCAACCTATCTTTCTCATCATAAAGCTGCCATTAAATTGAATTTAGAGAGCTTATTCTAGGTTGTTTAATGGTTAGAGATTAAATAGAGAGCTTGTTCTATTTAACGACAAACTAAGGAAAGATTGGGGTAACAGAGCTTGTTGTTATCTACGGTTGTTAACTTTGATAGTTGGTTGATATTGATAGATCTGAAATTGATTCTTAATGATGTCTAGTGGTGGAGAATGAAACCTTAACCATATTTTTCATATTTGATTCTTCTTACTTATTTGTTTTCTTACTTTTAGTTTGCTTATTTTTTATATTTATTTTTATTGGCTGGTTATACCGCCTAATTTGTATATTAACTTTGTTTTATTGGCTGGTTATACCGCCTAATTTAGTATATATATTTTTATTGGCTGGTTATACCCCCTAATTTAGTATATATATTTTTATTGGCTGGTTATACAGCCTTGCATCTTATTCTTATTATTTACTTTAGTTTAAATCTGGCTTCATAAACCCCTTTTCTTTTATTGTTCTTGAATTTAAGTTTTAAACTATTAACTTATAAACTAAAACCCAATCCCTGAGGACTCGACCCTTGCTAACTACTATACTTACAATTTATCTTTTTAGTGCAAGGTTAAATAAGATACACTCTTTTGGGATTTCAAAGCCCTAGACATGTTTTAGTTTATAATTTTTAGTGTGTTTTAGTTCCTTTTCAATACAATGATGAGATATGAATTGCATAGGTCTAAACTGGTTACTAGTGAGAAGATTTTCATGAGAATTAAGCTTGATACTAATTTTTATGAGCCAATGTTAATATAATATGTTGATTGAGAAAGAAGCATGTTTAGACTTAATCTGACTTGTATAATCATCTTTGTGAGTTTTTGAGCCTATAATGATTGATGCATTATACAAATCAATCTAATTTCTTTCTTGAGTGCTCTTATGATTACATGATTCTCTAGAACTTGCTTTAAACCGTTTGAGACTATATTGATACATGTGACAACATGAATATGATAGAGGCATTAGGATTTTTAGCCAGGGCCAAACAGCCATCCCTTATTGATGTTCCAAGAGAACACACCCTTAGTGAACCAATTTGAGCCTACATTGAATAAGCTATCTCTTTGGTAACCATAACTTGTCCCTAACCTAAATATACTTATATCTTTACCTTTGTTCCAAAGATGAATTAGCATGTTTTGAGACAAGTTGCAAAGACAAGGGATATTTTTAGTTAAAAATTTGGGTTAGAAACAAGAAATAAGTGTGGGGGGAAAAGAAAAGAAAAGTCAAGAGAAAAAGAAATGGAATACTGGCAAATACATTCCTATGTAAAAAAAAAAAAAAAAAAATATATGAATCATCTCTTGAATTTGTGGAAAAAGAAAAAGATGTTACAAAGTCGTTTAGAATGAAGAAAAGGCCCAACATAAATATCCGGCCTAGGTGACTATGTACTTGTAAAGAGTTTTGAGAAGTTTCTTTGTATAATTTTTTTATGTCTCTAAACTTTATGAACTCTTTGGAACCTTTGTGATATCTTTATCCTTTTGTTCTTCAACCACATTACAAACCCCTTGGCCCCATTACAACCTTGATTAAAGACCTCTTGATTTATGAAGTTGCATGATCTTTTAGTGGAGAATAGGTGGACAAGCAAGCATATGGTAGAAGTGTTTTCATGAGATTGATTGAGTGTAAACACTTTACCACTACTTAAAGAGTGAAAATCAAGAGAGTATCCCATGTGAGAAGTTGAGATTAAGTTTGAATATGCACTATTTTGATTGAGATATGTTATGCTAATATTGGCTTAACTCAAACAATTTACATTCAAGCATGATTTTTTGTGAAATTCTTTAAGCTATTGATTAGTTTATAAGACTTGTTCAAAGATTGTCTCTAATTTGTATTGAAAGGATTAGGAATAAATATTTTTAGTATATGTAGTTTATTTATATTTTAGTTTTTCAATGTTTGTGGGTATCGTTCTAGTAAACCCTCACGAGACTAAACTCGTCCACTAGGGACACCTAGGGGTTTAAAGGCTTGTGTCACATGCTAAGTGCCACCGTGATTTCCTACGAAAATGGATTAGATTAGATTTTTTTATTTTATTTTTATTGAGTCGTTGCTAGGGACTAGCAACAATCTAAGTGTGGGGGTGTGATAACTCGTATAATTATATAGTTTTTAGTTATGTTTTATTAATGTTTTGTGTCAAATACGAGTTATTATTGTTTAGTCTAATTGTGTTTATGATCTTTTATATTTTTATGTATTTTGGTGTTTTTCACAAGTTTCTTTGAGTGATTTCAGATTACTAGAATTAAGGGCAAATCCAGTTCAGTTTCAGTTCCGACACCTTTTGCCATATCAGCTATATCTCGAGTTTCACTGAAGCAATAAGGCTGAAATTGGTAGCCATGCAAAGCTAAGAGGCATATCTATCTTTTTCATGTTTTACACTTCTTAAAACGGAGTCGTTTTCCCTAGCGAAATCGACCATCAAGTTGGCTGATGTGCAATGACGTCTGTGCTGACATGTTTTCGTATTTTGCCCATATCTGCTTAACCACATCAGCAAATGAGCTGATTCCAACGGCTATGGTTCCGTAACTGATAGGGAAACCTTTGTCTAGAAGACCATGTGATCAGATAAGGCCTCCAATATTGAAGAAATCGACCATCAAGGTGGCTGATGTGCAATGACGTCTGTGCTGACATGTTTTCGTATTTTGCCCATATCTGCTTAACCACATCAGCAAATGAGCTGATTCCAACGGCTATGGTTCCGTAACTGATAGGGGAACCTTTGTCTAGAAGACCATGTGATCAGATCAGGCCCCCAATATTGAAGAAATCGACCATCAAGGCGGCTGATGTGCAATGACGTCTGTGCTGACATGTTTTCGTATTTTGCCCATATCTGCTTAACCACATCAGCAAATGAGCTGATTCCAACGGCTATGGTTTCGTAACTGATAGGGAAACCTTTGTCTAGAAGACCATGTGATCAGATCAGGCCTCCAATATTGACGAAATCGACCAACAAGTTGGCTGATCAAAATCGTCATATACCTACCTTTGAAATTTGTAAAGCTTGTCTCTTGTCATTTAGCCCTCCAAAATGTGTATAAATAGAGGGCCTTGGATGATTGTAAGGGATCATATTGTACATAGGTAGGATATTAGCCATTTTAATAAAATTCTCTAAGTTTTCTTCTTCTTTCTTTTCTCTAGTTTTCTTTTTCTTTAGAGAGAGCAAGAGGTTGGATAATTAATATTCTTCCTCTTCTTCTTTCTTTCTTTTATTTTCGTCTTAGATTTTCTTTAATTTTATGTTTATGTTTACAATGCCTATGCTAGGCTAAACTTCTATTTGGTTAAGGGTGATTTCAAAGCCCTAGACATGTTTTGTGATTGATTTTCAGATTCTATCTATCATTAATTTTCTATCAAAGTTGCTTATGTTCTTCTACAAGAATTGTTCATGATGTTGTCTTGATTTATTTAGGTGTACAACTAGATAGATCTTGATAATTATCTATTGCTAGTTTAGGAGTCTTGATCCGTGTAATTGTCTTGATTTCCTATTCATAAGTGGCAATTTGTGATTAATGATTATGGTCAAGTTTTCAATAATTGCAAAGTGGAACATAACCTAAGTTGAACAATCCGAGCTTATGTGTTTGTTGCTTAGATCAACCTATCTTTCTCATCATAAAGCTGCCATTAAATTGAATTTAGAGAGCTTATTCTAGGTTGTTTAATGGTTAGAGATTAAATAGAGAGCTTGTTCTATTTAACGACAAACTAAGGAAAGATTGGGGTAACAGAGCTTGTTGTTATCTACGGTTGTTAACTTTGATAGTTGGTTGATATTGATAGATCTGAAATTGATTCTTAATGATGTCTAGTGGTGGAGAATGAAACCTTAACCATATGTTTCATATTTGATTCTTCTTAGTATATTTATTTTTATTGGCTGGTTATACCGCCTAATTTGTATATTAACTTTGTTTTATTTTCATATTTGATTCTTCTTACTTACTTGTTTTCTTAATTTTCTAGTTTGCCTATTTTTAAAAGTATATTTATTTTTATTGGCTGGTTATACCGCCTAATTTGTATATTAACTTTGTTTTATTTTTATTGGCTGGTTATACCGCCTAATTTAGTATATATATTATTGGCTGGTTATACCGTCTAATTTAGTATATATATTATTGGCTGGTTATACCGCCTAATATAGTATATATATTTTTATTGGCTGGTTTTACCGCCTTGCATCTTATTCTTATTATTTACTTTAGTTTAAATCTGGCTTCAAAAACCCCTTTTCTTTTATTGTTCTTGAATTTAAGTTTTAAACTATTAACTTATAAACTAAAACCCAATCCCTGAGGACTCGACCCTTGCTAACTACTATACTTACAATTTATCTTTTTAGTGCAAGGTTAAATAAGATACACTCTTTCGGCGACATTATTACTCTTGTCTGATTCACTACTCAGTCCTCTATATATTACACCATGTACTCATTCTCTTTCAGGCACTCGAAGAAAAAAAAAATGGAAAGTACTTCATCCCAGCGCATTAAAAAAATTTGTGTCTTTGGAGGTGCTTATCCAGGAAAAAATAACATATTCGCTGATGAAGCCATAAGAGTTGGAGTAATACTTGCCCAACAAAAGATCCACTTGATTTAAGCAGATATGGGCAAAATACGAAAACATGTCAGCACAGACGTCATTGCACATCAGCCACCTTGATGGTCGATTTCTTCAATATTGGAGGCCTGATCTGATCACATGGTCTTCTAGACAAAGGTTCCCCTATCAGTTACGGAACCATAGCCGTTGGAATCAGCTCATTTGCTGATGTGGTTAAGCAGATATGGGCATAATACGAAAACATGTCAGCACAGACATCATTGCACATCAGCCAACTTGATGGTCGATTCGCTAGGGAAAACGACTCCGTTTTAAGAAGTGTAAAACATGAAAAAGATAGATATGCCTCTTAGCTTTGCATGGCTACAAATTTCATCCTTATTGCTTCAGTGAAACTCGAGATATAGCTGATATGGCAAAAGGTGTCGGAACTGAAACTGAACTGGATTTGCCCTTAATTCTAGTAATCTGAAATCACTCAAAGAAACTTGTGAAAAACACCAAAATACATAAAAATATAAAAGATCATAAACACAATTAGACTAAACAATAATAACTCGTATTTGACACAAAACATTAATAAAACATAACTAAAAACTATATAATTATACGAGTTATCACACCCCCACACTTAG
Organism: Fremontodendron californicum; assembly: GCA_030761205.1. NCBI lineage: Eukaryota > Viridiplantae > Streptophyta > Magnoliopsida > Malvales > Malvaceae > Fremontodendron > Fremontodendron californicum. Next base: position 5,173,526 of record JAULJL010000043.1, read on the forward strand.
ATTGTTGCTAGTCCCTAGCAACGACTCAATAAAAATAAAATAAGAAAATCTAATCTAATCCATTTTCGTAGGAAATCACGGTGGCACTTAGCATGTGACACAAGCCTTTAAACCCCTAGGTGTCCCTAGTGGACGAGTTTAGTCTCGTGAGGTTTACTAGAACGATACCCACAAACATTGAAAAACTAAAATATAAATAAACTACATATACTAAAAATATTTACTCCTAATCCTTTCAATACAAATTAGAGACAATCTTTGAACAAGTCTTATAAACTAATCAATAGCTTAAAGAATTTCACAAAAAATCATGCTTGAATGTAAATTGTTTGAGTTAAGCCAATATTAACATAACATATCTCAATCAAAATAGTGCATGTTCAAATTTAATCTCAACTTCTCACATGGGATACCCTCATGATTTTCACTCTTTAAAGTAGTGGTGAAGTGTTTACACTCAATCAATCTCATGAAAACAGTTCTACCATATTCTTGCTTGTCCACCTATTCTCCACTATTTAGATCATACAACTTCATGAATCAAGAGGTCTTTAATCAAGGTTGTAATGGGGCCAAGGGGGTTTGTAATGTGGTTGAAGAACAAAAGGATAACGATATCACAAAGGTTCCAAAGAGTTCATAAAGTTTAGAGACATAATAAGATCATACAAAGAAACTTATCAAAACTCTTTACAAGTACATAGTCACCAAGGCCGGATATTCATGTTGGGCCTTTTCTTCATTCTAAACAACTTTGTAACATCTTTTTCTTTTTCCA